>SNQJ01S0065068.1:40578-75479 GCA_010110895.2 Picea sitchensis | reverse complement strand
CATCATGCTACTTTATCTCCTATTTATAATAGAGGAGAATAATTTGTACAAGCATCTCATCTCATATTCTAAATTGGATATATTTTAAAAGGAGGTTTCCCCATCGAAGTGGACTATATTCATTGATTTTTTATCACTTTTAAATATTTGGATCATAATAAATTATCTCTTCTTATGGAACAAAAGTGTCGTCTATTCTAAATGCTAAGATTTGACATTCTTATACCACTTCTGCTATGCCCTTTAATTATTGATTATATTCTTTCACCATCTCTCCATTGTCTCGATTAAATATCTTCATTGTGTCTCTCTAGTAATTAAGTCCTATGTTGATTTAGTCATTCTTGTTTTCATGGAGGCAAGGAAACTAGGGAGAGGATTTTGTAAATTCTTGATGCCATTAGGTTAAGGAATCTAAACATCTTTCCCACCCATTTGCATGATGCATATAATCCTCCAAGTGGGTGGATAGGATTAATGTTTCTATGTATACATATTGCATACCAATACCCTTTTATAAATCCTTATCGACTAGGGATAAATCCTTATGGATAGCAAGAACATACTCAATAGAGTCATTGGTATCATATTTTACAACCTCATAGTACTCCCCTTGATGTTTTAGATGATCAATTTCCTTCTTGTGTGACTCTATTTTTGTAGCCATTCCGAGGATGTCTAATTCATTCCCTTGAGTTGCGGTGACTAAATTTGTTCCCGTTGCTACCAGATCCATGTCATCCAGATCCATTACTATGGTTTTTACGATATCAATTATGATTTTCTCCATCATTGTTTTCCTTTTCTTATGTTTGGATTGAACCACCTACTTTCTTATGTTTGGATTGAACCACCTACTTATTATTTTTGTTAATTGTAAATAATTCCATTTGTACCACTTCATCTCTCTCAAAGAAGTGCCATAAGGTCAAGTTATGCTGAATTGGAGTGTAAACTCCATCCATTTCCCCTAGTCCCAAGTGAATGTTTATTTGTTGGCATTTAGGTTCTAAATGCTCCATTGCGGCTTCTCCATTTCTCATAGGAATTGTTCCTACTCTTACTTAGGTTTAAGAGCTCCTTTATTTTACCTCCATTATTGTGTGCACACTTGTTGGTTGAAGAGAGGGAATCTTTATTTTCTACGTGATTCTCCTCTCCACTTGGGGTTTTGTTGAATGAATATTTGATGTTTCTGGATCTCTATGATGATGTAGCAATGTCTAACTTGATCATTGATCTTTCCATATTTACGGTATCTTTGAAAGTATCTTTCTTCTTTGCATGCACTTCCTCGATTCTTCTTATCCTCTCAAGGACCTCCTCATAGTTCCAATCTCTTCTCTTTACATCTTCTTTCAAAAAACTATTCATTGGAATAGGGATATTTGATGGCCAAATGAGACTCATGGTTTGCAATGATATTGTTTGGATTGTGCTTCTTGAAGCATTCGTATCCAAATATACACAAGTATATCTTATTTTCTTATGTTAGTGCGTCAATGGAGTTTGGTAGGCTATATTGTCCTATAATAATTGGATATTCTGGGTAGCACTTCATATATTTTGTTTCTAATTCTTCATTTTACCGAAATAAAATGGTTTGATAAGAAATGTCCCTAATCACCATTCTATCCTGGACATAATTTGGTAAGGCATGGCGTGCTTTCATAACTTCATAGAATCTAATATAAATTGTTGTCTCATCTAGGTACCAATATATTATAGTTCCCATGACCTTAACTATGTACTTAGATAACACATGGAAATTTATCCCAAATATCAAATCATATAATGGGGCCAATAAGTGATCACAAATTCATGTAGATTTTATAGTGTATTTATTCTCCCATGAGTCTTTGTAGTATAAATCAATGGAAGGGAAAGAGTTGTTCCAATTCTATCACATCCTTGGTAATTGATTAGTTGCATGTACAATGTCCAAGAGATAGGAAKCCATGTAGAATTATATATTGACACATTTTGGAGTATCCTTCACCTTCCCTGAGACATCATTTAATGCATGTGACAAGATGATTGACCAATTGAAAACCATCACCTCCTCAAGTACTTAATGTAGTAATGKGACCCATGATTCTTCAAATTTTGAAGTATCCTTCTCTCCATAGACCCTACTAACTAGAACTGATGCATTTCAGATTGAAGCTCTATGGTTGAAGGTGAGGTGCCATTTTGTCCTTATAAATCTAAATTGTCTTCCTTCYTCCCACTAACCCTTCATGATATCATGTTAGTTGTGCTCTTTGGAGAACTGTTTGGCCCAACTATTAGTCATGTATTTATCCACTCTTGTGAATTTGTAATACACATCGAGGTTTCCAACTTCATATTATGCTATAAACCTACCAATATCAGACAATATTCACCTTGTTTCCACAATTGTGTGCTCAATAAGTGATTAAATCACATCAGAGAAAGGGGATATTGTTGATTTTATTTCCACATTATAGAGTTGGGATATTTGGACATAATGTTTTCTAATAGCATAATTAGTGTCTTGTTCACTTGGGCTGGTGAATCTCTTCTTTGTACATACTTAATAGTTCCCTTATTCATAGAAATGATGTAGGTCAATGTTGTTGAAAGTAGTAGTGTATAAAATTGTGGTTCCTTCCTTACTTCCGGTTTGATAGTTGAAATTATTTGTTTGCCTGAGGATTCCATATTGGAGGTTGCCACTTATATTTTCATCCTCTTTGGGGCCATTGGGATGATCCTACCATCATGAATTATGAAGCAACACCAATCTTATTAGCAATGTTAAAAAACAAAAAATGAAGATGGATTTGGCGTTATGAACTATGTAGTATGTGGAATTTGAATATCATGTAACCTTACATGAAAAGAGGTAGTGTTTCCCTTTAGGAAATTGCCTTAGAGACACACTTATATGGGTGTGATTTGTTGTTGTTTTAATGAATAATCCTACTCATGATACCTGGACCTATTTTTCCATATCATCAAGTGCATTCTTGTGCTCCTTAATTTTAATGGATTCAATGGTATATCAATCATGGTGCCTTATTATCTCAAGATAATATTTTCTAGATGGTGCTTCATTTTACCTCAAACTACAGGATGGATGTGTCATCATAGGTTTGGTGCCATGCATGGGGATCCATGTCAACTGACGTGGATGAGTCATTATCACCAAAAGATCTACATCAACATTCATGTACATTCATCATCATTTGTATCACTATTTATCATTGTAGAATGAATTAATAACACATGTATGAGGGGCATCCCATTTCCTTGTAATCATGTTCATACTTGAGAGAATATTTGATGTAAAATTGAACTAATTGGTCATACCATAAGTGTGAACACAACTAGTCTCAACTACTTGGCTTCTAGAAGTTTCAAGAGAATGTTTTGAACACTCCTTTATTATGTATTATTTTAATAGATCTTATAGAAAGAGGCACAACTACCTTTTTCCACTTTATGGCTATTAAACCATACTTATACACTCAAATATATCACTCCACCTATTTTGACTAAGTCTTCACACCTTTGTGGCCATTTTTCAATTATTTTATTCCTCATCTAGCTAAGCGATCTTCCTTTTGACTTGGTAGTCACCATTTTTCATGGATTTTTCTCTCTCCCACCTTCTTGGGTCATGTGAACCATCTTATTGGACCTTTTTTTACCATTATTTTAATCATTTTTTACCATTTCCTTCTAGAGATTCCATCTCCTTGACTAGATCTCTCATGTAGACAAAGATTAGTTAGGAATTAGTTAGAATACCACTTGTATTGAACCCCTTTCTTTCAAAATCACATGGAATTGTAATTGATGGTTTAGATGCCTCCTCCTATAAAATAAGGCACTCTACCTCATTCAATTAATTTGGTTGGATATCAATATACATTTTCTTTTCACTAGAATTGTGACTGGGGTTTTCTTATTTTCAAGTATTTTTTTAAGTGAGGTTCAAGATCCATTGTATTAGCAAGGAGAGAGTTTAATATTTTGAGGTATAGTTTTCAAAGGGTATGTGTAAAACCACCCTTTACTTTTTTTTTTTAACTTTAGTTTGAAATAGTAGAGTAAATTGTCCATGCGGGAATTTTCTTTTTATTTATTTTTGGTTCAATTTCAAAATATTTGATGATTACTTTACTTGTATGAGAGTTAACCCTATTGTGAAGGCATAGGTGATAGATCTCAAGTTTGAAGTATCTCAACCATACCTCTAAGTGGTGATGAAATTAAACACTCAATACCCAAAGGATAGCAAAGGGATAAATGAATTTCATCTCAACATCAAGGAGCCAAAGAACTAATCCTAAACATTCCCTAGCCAACCACTTTTTTATATAATTTTTCTTCGTTAATTTTTTTTGTTTAATTTGAGGGAGATTCTCATAAGTAGGTTGCTGAATGGATACAAGGGAAAGATTTTCTTTAGAGGGTTCTGGTGTATCCTTTTCAAGGGGAAAATGATGAGGAATTTTTTTATCCATTTTTGTCTCAGAAGGTTTATATACAGGAGACAGGATGGATATTGGATGATTTGGAAGGATATAAGGATCGAGAATGGGTTTATTAGGAATATTATCCTTCTGTTTAATTTATAGCAGTGATTTTCCCATATTGGAGAAGGATTCTCCTAATCCTTCCATTAATTCTTCATGATTTCTTTTGGACTCTCTAGATTTTGTAGATATTTCTATTAGAGCCGTGTCCATTTTTTCTTTGACATCTGTATCTTTATCATGTATTTCATTTACAAACTGGACTACAGTGTTTATAGAGAATTGCAAGTCTCTGATTTGTCCACGTCTGGCATAGTCATTTGTTACAAATGTATGTGTAGCCATGCCTCTCAAGGCTCTGTTTGTCCAATTTAATTGTTCTGCTAGTGATTGGACTCTTCTGTCAACACCCGTTAGTTGGGTGGCTTCATCAGAAAGCAGTAGAGGTACTGCTCTGACTTGTCTATTATTGTCTTAAAGGACAATGCCTTTGAATGGAGGACAAGTCGAACTTGATTCAACTGTCTGTCCTTCCAGACTTTTCCACTTGTGTTTAGGAGGTGCTTCCGATCCCCCTTCCATCATTTGGACTTCAGCCTTCTGACTTAATTTCTTCCATTCATAGAAAGAAATCCATATTTCTTTGTCAAAGATATACTTTTTCCATTTTTTTGATAATTCTGCTTTTTCTTTATTTGATGTGGCTATGTTGAAATCCTTTGTTTATGGATTTGTAAACAAATCCCAATTTAACATCTTTTTGATCCAGACTTCTTCTATGGATCCCTTGGGGCATCCTTTCATTATTGAATGGAATTTGTGTATTTCATCTATTGAGGGTCTTTGCTTCAAAGACAAATTAATAATTAATGTGTTCCCTTAGTTCAAGTTAGTAAGTTATTAATTTAGATTATTAGTAACTATCTTGAATTAATTTAATTCTCAAGTTAAATATTTTCTGAGTTTTACATAATCTTTTAGATTAATTTGGAAATTTTTACGAATTCTTAATAACCATAGTGCTATAGGTTTCATGTGATTTTAATTAAGTTTTAAATATCATTTTCGACACTTGGTTTTATGATTAATTCATACTTGGGGTTGTATTCAATTCAAAGATTACATGTTTTTAAGAATAAATTTCACATGGATTAGATGTGATTTCATGCTAAATGGTGTATACTCATTAAATTTTGAGAATTTCATTTATTTAAAACAATGTTTCAATTGTCTTATATCTTTCATGAACTACACAAGACAGATGTTTAATTATATGTTGGGAACTATACTTTGATCAAATGCTCATGTGTGATAGTTTATCACAACAACTTCTCATTTTCTCCAATTCATATGCTTGTTGTCCACATAATTTATGGGTGAATTTTTGAGTTATATCATGGATGAAATGTGTCTCTAAATGTTTATTTATGATATCAATTATTTTTGGGTTATTGCAGAACTTATCTTAAGCATATCAACTTTAATAAAACAAAAATCTAAAGTGTGTTATCTTTGTTTCAAGTTCCTTTTTTTATGCACTTTAAATTTCCAATTTATCTAATTTTGAGCACTTCATGTTAATAATGCAAGTTATGATGATATCACGATGATGGAAATTTTCTTGGGCAAGACCCTAAATCATTTTTAGGCTAGATATGTGTTTCAACGTCTATAAATAACAAGAGGGGGCTGACGTTAAACATATAAAATTGCGGCTTGGGATGCACTACACGCTGGGATACATGAGAGTTCAAGAGGCTTGATCTTTTGTCTCTCCTTGTTGAAAGTCCTTGTAATCCATGTTGGTACCCATTCGAGTAGTGTTGCATTAGAAAACACCTAAATATGGACATTACTTTCATGTACCCTTGGGTATATCATAGGTCCCATAGGAAACCTGAAACTAACCATTCGACCACCAGATTGTTAAAGTGCACCGAAGACAACATTCAGGAAGATTACTCTCTTGTACCATGGGTGTTCAATCCTAAAGGTGTATTTGAGATCTGTAGCATAAGGCATACCTTTTGACTGGAAGATTTTTTTTTTTTTTTTGTCTTTCACAAAGTATCTTTGGTTTTACAATCACTTGCATTTGAATGATCATGGGAAAAATAACACTTAATGAATAAATATTTGATAGACGAAACATAATAAACACTCATAAATACTTCACCATTTGGTACTTGATCATCAAATAATTAATCATTCAAGAAATCTCCTAAGCATATTTGGTCAACCTCATTTACATAATCTAATCCTATCCACATTCACTCACATGTACTTAAACAATAGGATTAGGATCTAGTATAGGGAATCCTCCTTTAGGTAGGAAACCATCTTCCTAATGTAGAAGTGAGGGGAAAGGTTGCCGAAGTGACAATGGGTAGCTTGCTTGTTTGTATCCTTAGGTTTTCCCCTTAGATAGGTTCAGAATTTTCCTCTAGGGAGAATCCATAGATAACATGTAACATTAAGTGATATAAAACATATTTTTAGAAGGGCCATAATGGATCTTTATGTACTACCCATTAGAATGATATAATTACACAAATACGACCTAATATGGTATGAGTTTGATAACAACATTACAATGTGGCTAACTATATTATATCTTTAATAATGATTAAGACCTAATCAAAATTGTTTAAGAGTATGAAAGGGAAATACCCGTTGAACAATAAAAAAATCCAGACTCGGGTTCATTTTTTTTTTACTTGAAGTGGAGGGAAAATGCATTATTCACCCTTCAAATCCTATTTCTAACAATCTCTCTACATAGGTGTTGAGTTAGTTTCTCTATACAAAAACCATGACAAATTGGTAATGTATGGCACCTTTTGGAAGTGAAAGAGGATAAGAACTATGACCACCTTTGCACAGATTTGACTATACATAACACTACTTCTCACCCACCTTATGCTTTTAAAATGTGCGACTTAAATGATTTTTTTTGAATTCAATCGTTACTTGAGTTGACAACAATGCCGCAAAATCTTTGAAAAATGAAAAAATATGGAAAATGGATCAAATAACTATTGAGTGTTAGCCTTCTTAATGATATCAGGTTCCTTTGAAAGTTAAATGGTCCCTTTCTTTGAAAGACTCCAATAGGTTTAGTTGGTCCTACTCCTAAAATTCAAAGGGTTTAGAGATAGCGATAATTTTTTAATATCCTTTGATGTTATACAGAGGGGAATGAACTCAATGCCAATATTTATACTTGAATGAGGGTGCCACTTTATATATCGGGAGTCAGAGAGAACAAGATGTCATGACATGTTCAAGAAGGCCAAAATGTGAAGCATGAAACAAATATTATGGTAATGTCGGAGGGCCCCACTCCTTCTTTGATACTTTGGAGGCTAATGTTATCGAGGAAAATCCAAATGATTCAGAAAAACATTGCTCAAAAGGTTTGAAATAAATTAAAGGGGAGGCTTCACGTTGAAATCATGAATCGATTGATTAATGTATATTGGGAGGTTTATAATAATAACTCAAACTTTTCTTAGAAAGGATATGATAGTTTCTTGTATGTTGTTACTCCACTTGTGGTCAAAGGTCGGCGGAGGTGGCTGGATGGTAAAGTCAGTCTTGCAATGAAGGTCAGGTCTTGTGCTCAAACCTGAGCAAGGACGTGGTCTAGTTGTAGAATAAATCTTAATTGGGACAAGCCCACTTACCTTTTAGGAGAGGCAGGCGTGGGGGGGATAATCTACGATCCCGGGGGGAAAAATACACAAGCTACCATTCTAATCTGGGGACTGAAACCAACAACAACGCCAAGGCCTACACCCTCTTAAAAGGGGTACAACTGGCCCAAACCAAGGGAATCCAAGAGATTGTAGTCCTAGGGGACTCCAAAACCATAATAATATTGATGGTTAAGGGAACAAACCCCAGAGACCCAAGTCTAAAGCAAATTTTGGACAGAACCCGACTAGCCTCCAGAGATATCAAAACCACCTTTTATCACATACTTTGGGGCAAAAAAAGCGAAGCTGACAATATGGACAATGCATCAATAGGGGAAAACCAAGGCACCCTTAGTATCGACAGAGTCTCAATCCCATCACCCCTCTACTAATGATCACCCAAGAGAGGAAAAATGCCATGCACATGGGTAGTAAGAATTTTTGCCACGCCCAAATTATGAGGGAAGGGGGAATTTTCACACATTCAAGATTGGTCCCCCCGAATGAGTGTAAAGGAAGACACAACAACTTAAGGTGGATGCTTGCAGTTGTCTATGTGGATGAAAGTAACTGTAGGCACACTAGGTGGCATGCGCCACACACAGACCACTCCTCCCGAGACAATAAGGTGGCCATCATTTCAGATAAAGAAAAATCCCTACTTTGCGTTGGAAATCCAAAATCTCTACTTCATTTGTGTGGAATTGCAGTATGTGACTCTCACCTCCCACATTGTAGTAGCTCCCCTATCGTCAGACTCACCTCCACTCTCCCCTCCATGGCGTCAGCTGGTACAATTTGTAGTACATTTTGGTTGAATCATCCCTCGAACCCGCAGGAAAGTGTGTCATTCCCTCCTTCAACAATCATGCAACAGTCCTTGTCTAGTGCATGGCTCCTGTGGGAAATCCCTTCCGCTCTTTTTCTCTATCGGGTCCAACTGTTATTTAATTTAGCTCTCTCGCTACCTTCGTGACATTCCGGGCTTCTGTTACGAGTAATCTGGGTCTCTCCTTGATCTGAGTCACTGGTCCTCAAGTCTCCCTCTCCCTCCCTTTTTAGATCTCGTTGTGGCCTCATGCTTCTCCACGGCCCCCTGAATTAATCTCGTCATAACGCTCAGAAATTTTGTGCTCCCTGGTTTTCCACATTTCCCCCTGTAACTTAGTTCTTTAGCTGACCTCCCGAGTCTCTACAATTTGTTCCCTTGTTTCCACAGGCCCATCTCTCCCTCTATCCGAATCCTCTTCTCGGTACCATGTAGAACCCACAAGAGTCGGCTAGGTCTGGCCACTCTTCAAGCAACAATGAAATGCAACAAGCAACTGTTTCTTAGGAAGACTCAGGCAGTTGGCCCGAGGATGAATGGGAGGTTGAGTGTGGTGGGTGCAATAGCCTAAGAGTGCAAATGGGAGCGATGAGAGACAATCAAGACTTCGAGATGGATACCTTATCTCAACACTACTTTATGATAGGCGAGCTTCAAGATGAAAGCGATGCCCAATGAAGTCAAATTGAAACCAACCGTCTGCAGATTGAGACACTACAACAAAGACTATACCAACTTGATGAATCACAACCTCCTACAAGCAACTCAGATGATCAACAAGGCTACTCAAGGAACTTCCAGTCAAACTTGATCAACCAAGTGCCAGACCTGAATGAACCCCTCCTAGAATTCAGGGTGAACATGCAACAAACCAAGGCGGAGAAGGGTAATTAAGCTCAAATCTTTGTATGTATCGCTGAATTTCTTTTTTCAGTGGCTCCTATTGTCAAATTTTTCCAGGAAACTCTACATACCGAAATTTTGTAAACCAAGGGGGATGCGACTTACTATTATTACAATCCCCATTTTTGTAATCAACCCTCTTTGAGAGGAATTTCAACACGGTCTTTCAGGACTCTTTTTTTGTAACACCAATGGATTTATCCACACTAGTTAATATAATTTTCCCATTTCTTGTTAAAAAGAAAGAAAGGATATGATAGTTGTTATTCATTTGTAAGGAGAGTTAGGCCTACCATAGTATTGGGTTTTAGAGAGGTTCAAAAGAGTCTAAAGTCATGCAATATTGAAAAAACTTGATGATAAGAAGGAACAATTCATTTGAATTGAGGATTGGATGGATTACAAACACAAGAAAATTAACAAGTTCAAATTTAAACTTAAGAGTCTTTGACCATAGAGGTAGGGCCTCTTTGGTAATGAAAAGACACAAACCGGGGTCATAGAGAATCCTTCAAAATATCAAGTTCTACCCTTTTCATTAGGGATTCAAAAAGTTTAAACATATTGGACCATTTTCAAATATCTCTCATAAGGGTTTGAATCACTAATTCAAATCATCTTGATGTGGAGGGAAATAAAATTCTAAATGCTTGAATATTCGATCTTGGGACTCACCTTTGATCTAATGGATTAGGTAATTAGAGGGCTTCGAAATAACATTTATCAATTTACTATTAGGGAGGAAAGACTTTGGTTTCACCAAAAAGAAAACATGTCTATCTCTCTTAGATTCTAATCATCAAATGGTCTTTGTTAGTAGACCATAATAAAAAACCGTAATCAAACTTAACATTTGACAGGGCCCGATTGAAAGTTAATGAAGCCGAGGATCCAAACCTATGAATTCTAAGGATGGTGACATCACAGACAAATCTAAGACAAGTGATAACAACAAGGATTTGGATACAGATGAAGTCTTTAAATTTTGAGTGGGGAATAGACATATGATGTACAATCCATAACACTAAATAAAAGAGGACCTGTACATATGTTATGGTATTGTTTAAGGCTAAACAATTGTAATGGCCATTAAATCAAGATGGGGGGTCACAAATCAGTGAAACTATTGATAGGTGGGTGGATGCTTGAAAATCAAATTATTATGAGAGCATCCTTAGGAGTTCCTTAGTGTTTTCTTGGATAATCCTTCTTAAAGAAAATCCCATTATGTTACCTCCTCCTACATGCAATGATTAAAAATAATCCCATATGGTTCAAAAGGTGCAACTTACACCCTAAGGTTTGTTGATCCATAAGAATGGTTCAAGAGCCATAATGTCATTGAAAAGGTGTTGATGGAGACTAGAGGTGAGGAATAAATTCCTACGGGATGAGTTTTTATAGATGCATAGACTCATCAATGCTTATGGGCCCACCACCCTCTCTCATTTCTAGTTTGTGCATCATGGTTCGGAGTTGAGTGAAAATTGGACTATATGTGGTTCCCACCCATTGCTTACTCGTGGCGCTTACCTTATATTGATTATCCATGGGCCTTGCTATCATGCCATTTTCATTCATTTATGAAATTTAAGTGCTTTGTACCCATACATCACAAATTGATTCTTAATGCAATTTATAAGCTCAAAACAATGGAGGACATGTTATTTGAATATAAAAATTAAAATTCAATTTCCCATTTGACCATTTGAAGAATTGCATTCTCCCCCTTTTCATGTGGTGTGAAAATTCGTACAAAGTCTTTTATGAACCATACAATTATTGTTATAACAATATTTCCTGTTTTCTCATGTGGCCATTTAATATCATGGTCACTTCAAACACTACCTTGGTTAAGGGACACCTATACCATTTAAACCAATTCATTCAATTGAGGGTTATAAGGCCATTCATAGTGTAAATATAGTTCCACAAGTGAATATTTGACATTAAATCTCCATTTTGGAGCCAAAATGGATTCAAGAAAAAAATAGAAATTGAGACCTCCTCCCTCCATTTCAACAAGCTCAATTTGTGCAATGTGACACTACAAGTTTTTTTCCAAGGATTGTGAAGCCCACTTACTTCAATCCTTTATTTTTAGTTTCATGGTGGTTTTGTTGTCCAATTATCCGCTCACTTACAATTTCATAAGAGGAAATGCTGCCAAAATCACTCTAGAATTAGAGGGAGAGTCCTAAAGAGGATAGGGCCCCAAAAACAAAGAACATTAGATGCCACTTCCACTAATATTCAAGGTGAAATATTAATTTTTTTTTCACTTTTCCAATTTGTGATAATAAAAACATTTCATCCCCCACATGTTCAAATGGTTTGCATGTTTTTTCATTTAATTATGGAGTAACTTTTTGGAATAATTACATTGTTAGGAAATAATAACATTGGTTTCTTGTTGTCATTGTGCATATGTTCATTTTAAGGTTGATTATCCACTTGAATCCTCATCTAATAATATTGGTTTCTTGTTTTCATTGTGCATATGTTTATTTTAAGGTCTTGAATCCTCATCTTCCTGCTCCATTTTAAGACCAATTATGCTAGTCACTTCGTTCAAGGTTTGCCTCTCTTTTCCTCTCTTGGTTTCCACTCATTTGATTCTTAACTTACATTAAATTATCTCACTCACACACTATATTTATGTTATTTTGTCACTTACACTTGAAATCACACACAATTGAGTGACAACCATACCAAGGATGAGAGATTGAATATCATCCTTGGTTGGATTTAGGATTATTTCCCAAATGTTTAATGTTTTCTAACAATGACAAGGGCTATATAGATTTTTGTTTTTCCCCAACACATTTTTTTAAAGTTTTTAATTTTAAAAAAAATGTTGTTTTTGCATATAAAAAATTGAGCTATTGTTTTCATAGTTTAGGTGTAGTTGAATGATAGGTACACTATTTTTTTCACATGGGATTTATGTATGTTTTCCTTCCCTAGAGGCATAAAGGGCACTTCTGTTGTAATCTGGTCCATGTAGGTGCTTCAAAAGCTTTCTTTTTTTGGGTTTTTTCTTGTTGGGAGGGTGGTACACTACATGATAATTTATCTTGAATTATTTCCCACCTTGTTTGTTGATTATTTGATTAAATTGAATTAAGTCAAAATGACTTGGAATTGATAAAATAATAAATTATTTATTTCCAAGTACTTGTCATTTCCTTTATTTCTTTTAACAATTTTTTTAGTTCAACAATATCACCCTTTACCCTTTGCACACAAAAATTACAACATCATCAAATAATATTTAGAATTAACTAAATTGACACCTTAATCTAATCTATAATCAAATGATATTATGACACCTAAATTGACATCAATTCATGATAGGGTGTAACAAACATAGTGATAGTAGATTTCTTTGACAACAATCAAAATTAGATTAAAACAATATCTTAGGCATAGGTGATCCAAAAAAATGCAAGATATTTGAAATTTGAAGAAGCTTACTATGTGGGGAGAGGAGACATTAAGCAATGAAAGTGTTTTTGAAAGTGTTTTTGGGGGCCTATTCTTGAAATATATATGAAATGGTGAGATCATACTATAGATGCATGAGTATTCCCTCATATTTCTATGTGCATGACTACTTAGTTATTTTAGACCCCCCAACTCATTTCTAATGAAGAGGTGACTTATTGGCCTATATTAGGAATTTCCCATGTGACTCACTTGGCGATTATGGAAAATATGTGAGACATATAGTGTATGTCCCCTTGGGTGTGGAGAAATATAATTAGTCTCATTCTTACCTTCACTTGATATGCACACTTTAGATGATAACATATCTTACACCAACTACATCTAAATGATATATTCATGCAGTCCAAGGTTTTTCTATGAACCCTAAGATCTATCTCAATATCCATCCCATACAAAAAAAAACTATTCCCTAGGTTCATATCCAAACAAATATTTTCCATGGTATTATTCTCCATCATGACCGTGTTTTCATTTGTAGCCATATATCTTCTCAATTTATTTCCAATGGATTTGAAAACTTCCTCTTACCAAAGTTTTAGGGGAAGAAAGGGTAGTTTCACCCATGTAAGAATGAAATAAACCTTCTCACGTGGAGGGGTGAAACATGTATTCTATGATTTAAAGAATGAATAGTATCGTCCCAATACCATAACCCCTTTCCAATGGTATATGCATCTTTCTAATTGTTAAAATGGAAAGTCATGAACCATATAGCTACAATATGGAAAGATGGAAAAAAATCCAACATCTTCCACCAAGTTTTATTTATTCAATAATTTAATTTTTTATTAGCAATATCCCACCCATTGAAGTGACCAATGAGGGTGATCTCTTGGTATATATAATTTGACTTGATACTAGGTCTTCCATCAGGACCAAGTTCAATATTGTGTCATTTCTCAAGATCACGTTGAAATTTTTCTTTTTTTTTACCTCATGCACTTGGGATTAATTCCATCACTACTCCAAAGGTGTAACCATATCACCAATTGTTTGAGACCCCACTTCGTGGTGGGCCTCTTGTATTTGTTTAGAAATTCTCCCAAAAACTTAGAATTGTAACTACAAGGAAAATAATCCCCATATCAAGAGAATTTTAACTTATAAGGATTCAATCCAAAGTTTACTCATGAAAAATAAGGGCTTAGTCTTCCATCTGTAAACTCCACTATGGAAATTATTCCTCTATGAGTAATTAAGAGTATCCTCAAATTTACCCCCAAGCTCTTTGTTCATAATGGATTTTAGTGACAATCAACAGACCTTGAGAGAGTGCAAACAAACCAAATCGGAGTGCAAATAAACCAATGTACATCTAAGATACTAATATGAAGGGAGTAATATTTTCCATATTAGACACTCTTACAATGATGTCATTATGATTCCCTTGTAGCTCTTCCCCATGTGCAGAGATTCCCTTTTCATGATACCCATTTCTTCTGTGATACAAACCCTAGTTTGTCATTAAAGGTATTGTTCCTCTGGATTTTTCCTGGCTAGGGAACAATTCCAAGGCACACAATGAGGCTTATATAAATCCTCCCCTCTTTAGAATCTCTTGGAAGAATCCAAATGCTAGAGGAGGGAAACTCTCATGGATAATATATTCAATAATGCTCGTATGCATAAGTAAATAAAATAAATATAAAAAGAGAAATTTCATGTAAGATATGAATAAAAAACTACACAATTCATCTAATCTAAGAGGGCACCATAATCCCTATTTCCCAAGTTATCAAAATAAAATATTGTAGAAATAAAGAGGTTACTTCAAATATCAGTGTGTAATATTTGAAGTAAAACAAATAGAAGTCTAAATACTAATGTAGAGTGGTAGTCCATTAATATTAATAACTTTGAATAATATGTGCTATCAACTATTATGCAATATGTAACTATCTAAATGTAATTTAAATAAATCTAAACAATCAATACCAAAATCCATGTCCAGTGAGGCGCGCACCAGATTGTTTCAACATTAGTGTCTGATATAAAAATGGTTATTCACTAAAACAATGATTAATGTAGTGCCATGAGATAGTGAATATAATTCATGGAACAAGCAAACACAACCTGGAATCTAATGAAGGTTTTAGAAAGTGAATACAAATTAAAATGCTCAACTTGTCAAACATTCATCAAACATATATATATATATATATATATATGTGTGTGTGTGTGTGTGTGTGTGTGTGTGTGTGTGTGTGTGTGTGTTACATATTTTATATAATTATATATATTAGGTGTTTAAATTCACTGGTTTTACATATATGATGGGTTTTAATTATGTTAAGTGGTTGTAGCTTAATTGGTTGGGGTGGGGAGTTTTCTCCTTCCCACCCAGGTTCGGGGAGTCTCATTAATATGACATGCTGCTCTCATTTTTTTTAATATGCTATTTTTAATTCCTTATCAATTCATTTAATTGAAATTGAAATCATTGAAATATAAGAGAAAGAAACATTGATTATTTATATTTCCAATAATGTAAATTTTATCATACATAATAGAATGACATTTAAATGTGACTGACCTTTTTGGTTGAAGGTTTTTTTCAAAATGTAAACTATGACATGGCTACAAATTTATTACTTACATGGCCACTACTCTATGACTTGGTCCAAGTTTTCCATCATCATCTCTTAGCAAGTAATACATGAATTGAACATTTACATGTTTCTTCACATAATCCATGTAAATATTCACATAATTTCATTTTTTTCATAATGATTAATAATTTTAAAAGAAGAGACAAATAAGGATAAATTATAGATTTTAAAAAAAGTTTCCAAGTACAATGACCATAAATTAATTCAAATTACATGATTTTGTTTCATTTAATGTTTCACTTAAACCAACCTTGAAAAAATGAAAAAGACTTCAATGCTCCATTTACATTAGTTTATTTGGTTTCCATTATAACATTTGTATTCTTATATTCAATCCTGGTGATTTTGATGAAACATTTTATGCAAGTGACTTTGAAAAAATATTTCATAAAAATCTCTTAAACAATGATAAATTTTTAATTTACCTCTAATCCAATAAACTATGATAAAGTTTTAAATTAGTTTTGGCCCAACATAAATTACTTCTGATTCAATCCAACATAAACTACCTATGATCTAATAAACTACGATAAATTTTTAAATTATCTCTGGTCCAACATAAATTACCTCTGATGAAATCCAACATAATTCTATGTCACAATGTCACGAACATTTCTTGATGTCACAATCTGATGAATATATGCCAATGTTACAATCTAATGTACAAAACCCACCAACACAATGCGACATAGAAAATTAAAACTTTTTAAAACTTTATCATAGTTTATTGGATTAGAGGTCAATTAAAAGTTTATCATTATTTAAGAGATTTATGTATATATTACCTCTTATGAAATCCAACATAACTCTACGTCACAATGTCACAAACATTTCTCAATGTCACAATTTGATGAACATATGCCAATTTCACAATCTGATGTACAAAACCTACCAACACAATGCGGCGTAGAAAACCCAACATTGCAATGTGACGTACACTACATTATAATGTCCCTATGTGATGCACATAGTAACGTTGCAATATGAAAAACATAGTAAGGTCTCAATGTGATGATCATAAATATATGTCGCAATGTGATGAACATAGCTCTGTCATTGTATTTTGATGAATATATCTTCATGTCACAATGTTACACACATATCCTAATGTCACAATGTGACAAACATTTCCAATCGTCACAAAGTGATGAACATAACCCCTTGTCGCAATCTGATGTACATAATCTAATGTCACAATGTGAAAAACATATCCCAACATTGCAATGAGATTAACATTTCCCGACGTTGTAATGTGATGAACATAATCCACATCTCAATGTGATGTTGATGTTGAAACCTCGTTATGTTACAAAACTCTTTCCTTTGTCACATTGCGACAAACTTTGTAATGTCGCAATGTTACACACATAGACCTATCATCACTACATGACAAACCATAGCACCAAAGTGTGATATACACACATATCCCAATGTCACAATATGACAAACATTTCCAAATGTCACAATGTGACATAACTTCTTGTTGCAATGTGATGTAGAAAACCCAATTTCGCAATGTGACAATCATAGCCCAACATTGCAATGAGATGAAAATTCTCAATGTTGCAATGCGTTGAACATAACCCACATCACAATGTGACATTCATGTTGAAACCTCATTATGTTAAAATACTCTTTCCTTTGTCACATTTCGACGAACTTTGTAACATTGCAATGTTACGAACATAGACCTGTCGTCACTATTTGATGAACCATAATAGTACAATGTGATGTACGTGCATATTGATGAACCATAATAGTACAATGTGATGTACGTGCATATCTTGACATCACAATGTGACAAAAATTTCAAAACGTCGTAATGTGACAAACATAACCCATTGTCACAATGTGATATACAAAAACCTAATGTCACAATGTGACAAACATTGCTCAACATTGGAATGACACGAACATTTCCCAACATCACAATGTGATGAACATAACCCACCATGGGAGTGTGACAAACCTATTGGAACACCATAATGTGAGTAACAAAAACCCTTCATCTCAATGTATTCAACATAATCCATCCATGTCATGTGACGAACAAAACCTAATCACCATTGAAATGCGATAGTGTGATAGCAAACCATGGTTAAACATAATCAACATCAGCCACCATAATCATCTCCACATGGTGTACGGAGGTCGGCCATGGGCATGCACAACCATAGTTAAATTCGCTCAACCATGGTGATAGTCAACCATAATCAAGCATGGTGAAAGTCAACCATGCCCAACCATAATGGTTTATTAATTAATGCATTTATACACAAATACATTAATGTGTTAAAGTGTTAATGTATTAATTATTCAACAAATTAATATAATGTTTAAATCTAAGTATTAATATATAGATAATAATAAAATACTAATATTAAATGAAATACAATATAAAGTATAAAATTAATGTATTATTAGTTTATTAATGTAGAATATTGTGTTAATTTGTATTGATGAATATTGTATTAATGTATTGATACTTGTAAAAATGTAATACATTAATGTTTTGTATTTATGTAATAATGATATAAAGTAATTTTAATGTATTTATTTATTTATTTATATTATTAATACTTTATTACTTTAATGTATTACTGTACTTTTTTTTTGTAAGTAAGAAACTATATATTACCTATCATGAAGAAAATTACAGTATCCACAATGATATCAGAGATAAGAGTATGATGAATTTCCCTGAAGGGAAACCAATTCAGCTCGACCAAGGTCCTAACATGCCGAAGAAAGCTTAAACATTCATGTCTGAATTGCCCCATAGGGAAACCAAGATGACCGTCCATATGAGTAGATAATTGACAAAATTCTAAAAAAGGTTGCCCTCTGGCCAACATATAAATTAAAGGTGCTGGAAATAGAAAAACATGCATGCATACACTTGGTCCTTCTCCAACTATCATGGTCTATGGCATGCACTATTGGTTTCAACTTCCCTGGCTTGCTTTCCCACATCCCAAGTGAAGGCCACGTTGTCCATATGTGGTGCCAGAGAAAGTATAATGCCCACTGGTGCAATGATGTCCAAATCCTGTGCTTGCATGGGTCGAAGCATGAACACCAACATAGTTTCCAATTGCTCTACATGTTGGCCGAGGTGATCCATACGAAAGAGAATATCATCAATGTCTTAACAGATAGAGAATACCAGGTCCTAGAGAATTGAGACCGAGCCTTGGTACCTCAATCAGGAAGCAGGTGAGCATGAGGAGCATGATTCACCATCTGAGCAGAAGTGGGGCATTGGAATAGGCAGTTCTTCCTTGATAGATAATTTGTCCATATGAACGTGGAGGTCTTCCAACAATGGCATAGGAAAAGAAGGTGGTGGTGAGTCGTGGGGAGAAGGCAGTGGCATGGGAGCGGAATGGGAATAAGGTGACATGAGAGAGGAGTGGTTGGAGGGTGGAAAGGAAAGTGGAGATGGTTGTGCCAGATTTGATTATGAAGGTAAAATGATGTCTGAAATAGGACTGGGTGCAATTCCCAGTGAATTCCATTATAGGTCGAACCATTCCATCGTGCAGGCCCAAGGTGAAGAAAATGTTCTGGGGAGGGGTGAATGGACATCGAGGGTGAGGATTTAGGGGGTGGTGTGAGCATAAGAGAGTGATGAGCCATGGTTGCTCTGCTTTGATACTAGAGAGGCCCCCTTTTGGGATTTCCTCTCTATCAAGGCATAACCTGCGAGAACAAAGAATCGACCAAGGGAACTAGGGATAGTGCCGAAGGAGAGAAAAAATAATCAACCAAGGGAACCAGGGATATCACCTCGGAGTAGGAGATACCAAGAAAGAGGAATAAGAATGTCATATGCAGAGGTGAGTCGTCGACATAATATGGTGACGGTGGACTAAATTCCCACACGCACAGAGGAACTGGTAAGCAGGACTTCGCCATTTCCGAATTGAATAGCTAACGGGGGACGCACTGCAATAGTGGAGGGTGGATGGAGTCATAAGGAGAAATGAATTTTGGAGGGATGTCATGATAAATTATGGAGGGGTTGGCATGCGCCGATCACATGTCCTACGGAGAGGTGGCAGATGCCAACTCCTTCGATGGCCAAGTGGTGTGCACTAACACCCCATCTGGGGATGTATTAATGTACTTTTAATACTTTCATACCTTTGTAATGTATTTATGTTATATTAATGTATTAATCAATATCACTTTATTAGTTTATTAATGTATTAATACATTAACAATGTATTATTTAATATTGTGTTATTGTATTTATTAATTAATACGTTGAAACCTCGTTATGTTACAAATCTCTTTCCTTTGTCACATTGAAACGAACTTTGTAACATTGTAATGTTACACACATTGTGACATGTTGTCAATATGTGACAAACCATAGCACCACAGTTTGATATACACACATATCATGATGTCACAATATGACAAACATTTCCAAATGTCACAATGTGACAAACATAAACCCTTGTCACAATGTGATGTATAAAACCCAATTTTGCAATGTGACAAACGTAGCCCAACATTGCAATGAGATGAACATTTTTTGACGTCACAATGGGATGAACATAATCCACATCACAATGTGACGATCATGCTGAAACCTCATTATGTTACAAAACTATTTCCTTTGTCACATTTTGATGAACTTTGTAACGTTGCAATGTTATGCACATAGACTTGTCATAACTATTTGATGAACCATAACAGTTTAGTGTGATATACATGCAATGTCACAGTGTGACAAACATTTCTAAATGTCACACTTTGATTATTATTATTATTATTATTATTATTATTATTGTTTTAATATTTTAATTCATAAATTACATTAATTTATATATCATTAATGTATTATTTAATTAATTCATAAATACTTTAACATAATAATGTATTAATACATTAATATTTTAGTACATCAATTTATTAATAGATGATGTCAATTTTCGTTAGCTCAATTGGTTAAGGTGCGGGTTTCATTTTCTAGGTGACCCGAGTTCAATACCCTTACAGTGAGTTTATTCGGGAGGAGACACCCAAAAATCCAACCATGTTAACAGTTGGTGCGGCCTAGGCCGGGTGCAATCATTTCATTAGAAAGAAAATTTACATTATGCATAAATACATGAATCCATGTATTTTGTCTTCTATCCCTCTCGGACAAGGAACGAGGGAGCATTATAACAGAAAGAGAAAAATAAATACATATAGATTTTCTTCTGAGGATCAACAAAAAACCAAAAATATTCCTTGTAGAGCGCTCTAGATAACAATATATGCTTGCACCATGTGTTGGTGATCCAAGGGATCGATTGAGAGATATGAGAGTAAAATGACCTGGAGACCTGTAAGTCGATGTATCATATCCAAAAGAGTATAAATATGAGAACTCCACCAACTAAAAATAGGACTAGAACAACAAAAAATAACTACGGGATCGAGATCCATCACATGTATATATCAACAACAAAAGACAATATCACAAAAAGCACCAGGATTAGGTATAAATTGGGCATCAAAATTTTATGGCATGCAGGCTTGGCCATTTTCTTCTGTATGATCTATGGAAGACCTATGATAATGTTCAAAATGAGTATCATCCTTTATTTCCGCTATTTTCCATGTCCCAAAAGCCAATTGAAGACCTGTCTTAGAGAACACATTGGTTGCCACATTTATTTCCCTGTAGACACGACAGATTGATTAATCATCAAAGGAGTCCAGCATAATAAAAAAATCTTCAAGAATAGGAAGCAATATGATATTGTGACATCTTTGTGTTTTGTTTTCCCAATTTATACCCCCTATAGAGTCCCCAAAGATCTGGATGGATATTATTCCTTTTTCCCCTGCAAAAATCAATAGTAATTTGAGTGCCATCATTTTTGCATAGCTGTTTGTCCCTGGTCCCAAGCCCAGTTTAAGGATGAATTAGTGAGATTCTGTAACATGTAGGATGACTCCTCCTCCAAAGAATTGACCATCATTTTGGGAGGCCCCATCAAAATAGGCCCATGGGAGGACATGATTCACCGGTTCTTATACCACTAGTCGGGCCAATGGAAGGTCTTTCCCTTATGGGAAATAAGAAAGTATTATCAAGCCTTGGGCCACTATAATATCTAGGACTAACAATTGATCCTCGAAGATAAAATTATTTATAGCTAGCCATGTGCCCCAATTTATGATCAGGGGGATAGCTTTGATATTGTTGTTTGATGAGTTTGAAACCCAGCTTCTCCAAGCCTCTTCAATGTTTTGGCCTTTCCAAGTATAGGATTGTCCTAGTACTTGTGATCTAATTAACCAAATTCGTTTAACAAAAGAGTGCCCCAAAAATAAATGTGAGACAATTTCCTCATCAGCCTTACATAAAATACACCATTGTGTGTCCTCCATATTTTTGTGCTTCATTCTGTCCCATGTGGGGATTTTATTTTTCATCAAGTACCACATGGATATGCGTTCTTTTAAGGGAAATTTTATTTTCCACACCCATTTCCACCACTAGGAAGTATTTTGTGGAATTAGATTTATATTGATTTGGGTGTAGCTCGCTTTTGGAGTGTAGATATTGTGGGGTTGTGTTTCCATACTAATTCATCCTCTCTTTCTATGATTAATATATGCCCAAGATTTATAGATTTGATATAATATGGACACAACCTGGAAAAAGTATCTCTCAATCTAATCTGTTGTGCATTCTTCCAGGCTTGTCTCCAGACTGTGGTTCTCGCCATGTCTACGATATGGTGGAGGTGAAATTACCCAAGTTCATGTAACTGTTAAATGAGTTCTGGGGGAAGAAGGTGATTTTTTCCACTTCCTGGCCATGGGTCAGAGTCAATTCTGACTCTTGTTCCCTTCCCCACCTTCTAGGCCATACCATCTCCTACTACCCAAAAAAATTTGATGAGGGATTTCCAGATGATTGAACAATTTGTAGTCTCCTTTGATGGTCTTCTGATTCATTCCTCTATTGATTCGGAACTTATATATTTCTGGGAGACTACTTTTGTCTAGAGGTTGTCTGTGGTGATCAATCTTTCTGAGAGAGCCTTCATAAACAAGTGGATATTTTAAGACCCCATCCTCCCAAAATTTTTGGAGCCGCCAAAGATTCCCATTTGACCCATGGGAGGAAAAAATGATCCTTTCAGCTAGCCCATAAGAATCTAAAGAAAATTCATATTACCTTTTATAGTATTCCTTTGGGTAACCATGCTAATGAAATCCAATAAACTGGGATAACTTCCAAGACTGATTTGACCAGAATCACTTTTCCTGCTCTAGAGAGCCAACAAAAACTCCAGGCCTTTAATCTCTTTTCCAGTTTTGCGAGCAACCAACCCCAGTATTCCTTTTTATAGTTATTTGGTTTTAAGTGAAAACCAAAATACTTTATACCTTCCTCAAATGGAAACAAATTAAAAGGGAATATGTCTTTATAACAAGTAGTTTCCATTTCCTCCATGTGATGAGATGAGAGTGTGAAAGTTTTAGCATTGATCTACATTCCAGTTTCCCACCCAAATAGAATTAATATTAAGCTTAGGTTCTCTGCATATCCCCTGAGTCCATTATAGAAAATCAATACATCATCCACAAAGAAGATATGAGATATCCTTAAGGTTGGATAAATGGAAATGACTTGAAATTCCCCTCTAGATTTTTCTTCTCCTATGGCCCTACTTAGGCCCTCTGCCATCAGTAGGAAGAGTAAAGGAGAAAGAGGACAACCTTTCCTTAAACCTTGTTCGACCGGAAAAAAGGATTAGGTTGCTCCATTTATGAGTACTGCAAATGAGACTGTCGAAATGAAGCTCATGATCCAATTAATAAAAGGAAGCTCAAACCCCAAATGTGTTAGAAGCATCCTTATATTGATCCAACTGACTTTATCATATGATTTTGAAACATCAATATTGATCACAACTCCCTTCAATTTTCTATATTTTATACTATGTAATGCTTCTTGAGACACTCCTATTGCTTCATGGATCTGTCTTCCTTCTTGGAAGATGAATTGTTCCTGGGAGATGGATTTCGAGAGGATGGCCTTAATTCTTTTGTTGATTAGTTTTTCCACCACTTTGTAAATGTTGTTTCATAATGAGATGGGTCTAAAATATTCTAGAGACTACGAGTCATCCTTTTTGGGAATGAGGGATATGAAGGTGGCATTTAATGGCGCATGTATATGACCATTTATGTGTGATTATTCCACCACTTTGAGGATATCCTTTCCAATAATTTCGTATAGCCCTACAAAACAATATTTGGTCCAACCATCCATGCCTATGTTGTTATCTTTTTGAAAACTATGTAGAACTTCTTTTAGTTCATATTCAATGACCTCTTCCATGAGATCCCTATGATCCTGCTCCTCCACAAACCTAGGGAAGTAGAGGGATAGAAGGAATGTGGCATCAAGTGCACCTCTTCCATCAACTTTAAATAAATTTTGGAAATGCCTAGACCCTAGCCGAGCCAAACCCTCGAAGGAAGAGATAGTATTTCCATAAGTGTCATTGAGACTCCATATAGTTTTCACCATTTTCCTCCCTTGCATAGGCCTGCAAGAATTTTTTATTCTCGTACTCACTCTGTAGCCATAAATCTCTACTTTTTAGTCTCCATTCTTCTTCCTTTGCTTCCAATATCTGTCTTTTCTTCTTTTCGAGGGATAGAAGGGCCTCTTTTGTTTGAGGATATGCATAACCCCCTCCCTCTGAGTCATACATATATTGAAGGGTTGCTTCTACATTTATTAGTTCTTGTTCATCCTTCTGTTTCTTTTCATGAGCCCATTCGATTGTGGCATTTTTAAGTGTTCTTATATTTTTCGAAAAAAGGACAACAACTCGGTCATTCTGATCAATAGGGATCTAGTGAGTCTTGACCAGTGATACGAATTCCTCTTCCTTTAGCAATGCTAAATTAAATTTGAAGGGGCTAGTTGGTTTTTTAGTGCTTCCCTGATCTAGAATGGATCCAGGAACCAAAAATGAGTCCAGGAAGGCCTAAAAATCAAATTTATTAGAATGGATTCAAAATGAACGTGTGTGTATGCCTCATTGATACAAACCCAACAAAACTTGAATGGGATCAAACGAACACCGTATGCGAAAGATATCATGGTCTGTTCATTTTTTCAAACAAGCAAAAAAAATGATGACTGTATAGTTCATACAGTCCATACAGTGTTGATGTGGAAGATGACTGTAGAGGTCGTATGACCATAAAATGACATGGAAGGTACAATGGCACTGACTGGGAATACAGGTGGTCGAATCAATGCTTGACACATGGCATTTACTTGGGCGAATGAATTGTTGACACGCAACAGTTTGTGGGAAAGTAGTATGGTGCCACGTGGCCTAGTCTTGGGCTGCCACGTGGCACCCATCTATTGGTCGACGGTTTGAAAACATTTGGATTCCATCGGGGTCGAACTCGTGACCTTTGGTATAGGCAGCGAAATACTTGGCAAGGCCGGGCTACCAGACCGCCCACATTGGTGCTTGACAACTATAGCTTAAAAGTATTATTTAAGATTGATTCAAATGTTAGCGGGTGGAGAAAAAGGGCTGGGGCCTAGCCCCAACCCCCGGTCACAACACTCACCATATACCATCGCATATGCCCCTATGCTATACACTTGATGTAGATATTGTTTGGTGTGGCCCAACACTTTTTCATGCGACTGTTGCCATATAACTGCAGATGATACCTTGCACGGATGTGTGGAGTATAGCCCCCGGTCTAGAGTTCTTTTTCAGCACCATTATATGACCTGGATATATTGTTAGCACGGATGTATATGGATATCGCCCGGTCGGTCGGGCTAGACCTCTAACCAAGGCGCTAGGAACTAGGGGCCAAGTCTAACCATTTGCGCGTGGAGGTATAACGTTTGGCCATATGGCCACACCTGCGAGCAAGGGCTGAGAGCTAAGGGCCAGTGCCAGCCTAGCGCAGGACCACATGGAGGGTGCCATATGACCAAGAGACCAGGTTTCGGGGGTTGCACCCTTAATGTTTTCCAAATATTGGTTTTTAAACTATATATCATGATTTTTATTGATTTTTCAATAGTTTTGGATGGATTCAGTCCATTTTTGGAGGATCTTGGGCCCTTTTTGAGGCTAGATATTGGGGGAAGTTGGGAGTTTGTTACCCACTTCAAACCTATATAAACCATAGGTTCTTGAAGTCATAAAAGGAGGTTTAGAATAGGAAAATGCCAAAGAATTGTTGAGCCAAAGCCATTTTTATGCAGGGAAGCCATTGAGGAGAGCACCTTTGCGGGCCCTCAATTTTGATGGGTTCTTGAGATCTAGTAGAACGCAACCAGATTAGTTTTTAAGATATTGGGATTTTTTATGATGTACTTTTGAATCTTTTTGAACATAAATAACAAAGCCTCACCCACTGAGACAAAGGCCTAGAGGCGTAGGCGAGATTGCCGAACTCCGTTATCAACTTTTGTCATTTTGGTTTGATTTTTCTTCATGCTTATTTCCAGATCTGTATATTTCTTTATGGCTGCCATGTTTCATTTTTAATTATTTATCTTTCATCAATTTCCTAAATGGTTAAATAACTCATGCTTTAAAAACTCAACCATTGTCGTTAAAAGATCTTTTCGGATCAAGTGGTATCAAAGCTAGTTGACGGTCGTTTTTTGAGTTTGCATGATTACCAGGAAAAGGATGAATCATGGTGAAAGCGAGCTTGTTGAAGAGGATCCTAAGATTGGATCGAGAAAGAGAACTTCTCAAAGTGAGAATATGGAATTAGAATAAGGACTTTCTCATGATGAGAAAGAGTTTCGAAAGACTTTATTTGCCATGTCGGAGATGATGAAGGTTCTATATGAGGATTACTTGGAACGGAAGAGACTCGTTCTAGGTGAATCTTCAAAGGTAAAAAGTGAAGAAGGAGATGATCCTCCTCAAACTCCTCCTTCATCTCCTTCTTCTCCATCAACTTCTTCTTCTTCAAGTTCAAGTTCTAAATCCACCGCAAGAAAACATTCCCATAAACATAAACAAGAAATGCCTTTACTTAAGCTTGATGTGAAATTTGAATTACCTATGTATGATGGTGAAGTCAATGAAAAGAGGCTTGAAAACTGGGTTAGATAAATGGAGATTTATTGTAGTGTGCAACAAATCAAGGATGAGGCAATTCAAATCAATTTGGCATCACTTTGACTTGCAGGCACAACACTCATCTGATGGAAAAGAAAGTTGCAAAATGGCACGCAACAAGTGGGTAATGTATTTCCATCATGGCAAGTTTTTGTTTCTGCACTTAGAAAGCAATTCTATCCTTTGGGTTATAAAGAGAAATCTTTAATTGAATGGCAAGGTCTAAAACTAATAAAAGGACAAACAATGCAAGAATACATAGATGACTTTCGTAAAATAGAATTGATGTTAGATATTCCTTCACATACCCAAGAAACTCTTATGAAGTATATAGGAGGTTTACCTGCACACATTCGTAACGCTGTATTTATGTTTGGACCTACTAATGTTGATGAGGTTTCTGTTCAAGCAACATAAATTGAAGCAGGGAAAATAGGGGTTGGTGTATCAGGGGAATCGTCTTCAAGGAAAGAGGACAAAAGGAAGTGGAATGGAAAGAAGGAAAATTCAGTGTCAAGAAAGGAAGAGAAGCCATATTGCAAGCATTGTAAGAAGGAAGGGCACGATGAGGACCGTTGTTGGAAATTTCATCCTGAGAAGAGTCCGAAATGGTTCAAAGAAAGGAAAGGGAGGCAAACAGTTGCAACAACAACACGACCAATAGACTTGGGATCATATTCAGGTGACGAGTATAAAGTCTCAGCAGTTGGCTTGACAGATAAAATTGGTGATGGATTTTATTCTAGAAGTAAATTGTTTCACATAATGTTCATAACGAGGCATACTAAGGTAGACACATTGATAGATAGTGGATCTCAATCTAACTTGATTTTAGAGGAATTGGTTAAAAAATTGGGATTAAACACTCAGATACATCATAAGCCTTACTCACTTAAATGGATAAGCAACAACCATAAATTGCACATAACAAAGAAATGCACATTAAAGTTTGCAATTTCATCTAAGTTTTTGGATGAGGTAACATGTGATGTGGTGCCACTCAATGAATGTGGAATGCTCTTAGGTAGTCCTTATTTGTATGATCACAAAGAAATCTTCTATAGGGAACATAATCAATATCACTTAATCAAAGAAGGCAAGGAATATGTTTTACATGCTCATAACTTAAAAGCAAATCAATCTCTTCAAACAATGAAAAAATTAAGAAAGGAAGCTCATGCAAGAAACACACCTATAATTGTTTCAAATCAAGTAATTGATCTTAAGTAAGAATAAGAGATGATTGTAGAATGGAAGATCAATCGCACTTTGCTTCAAGATAAGCTAATGTTGTGCAAATGTTACAAACATATCATCTCATTTGCAGTCATATTTATGATGTTATCATTAGTAATGTTGTCAACATGGATGATAGTGGCTTCAGTAAGATGTGACAAAGTACATGTGGCTAATAATATGCTGTCAGTTATCATGGTTGTTTTTCAGTTGGTCTTGATGAGACAGGTGCATAGGACAAAGTTTAAAGATAGAGAACAAGTCAGGTGGCCTATCCCGCACTTGATGATTGGTTAATATCCTTTTGGAGGACCATAAGGTATTTATTGGGGAGGCGTGGTCCATAATAGATCCAGGAACCAAAAATGGGTTCAGGAGGGAATAAAAATAAAAGTGCTCATAATGGCTTCAAAATGGACGTGTGCGTAGGCCTTGTCAATACGAACCCAACACAACTTGAACGGGATCAAACAAACACAATATGAGAAAGATATCGTGGTCTGTTCGTTTCATCAAAAAAGAAAAAAAATGTTGACTGCACAGTCCGTACAGTGCTGAAGTGGCAGTTGACTGTACAGGCCATACAGTGACATGGTAGGTATAATGGAATTGAATGGGAATATAGGTGGTCGAATCAACGCTTGAGACATGTCATTTACTTGGGCAAATGAATTGTTGACATGCAACAGTTTGTGGGAAAGTGGTATGGTTCCATGTGGCCCAATCTTGCGTTGCCACATGGCACCCCTCTATTGGTCGATGGTTTGAAAACTTTTGGAGTCCACTGGGATCGAACTCATGACCTCTGGTCTATGCGGTGAAATAATTGGCAGGGTCGGGCTACCAACCCGCCCACATTGGTGCTTGATAACTATAACCTAAAAGTATTATTTAAGATTTATTCAAATGTTAACGGATGGAGAAAAAGGGTTGGGACCTAGCCCCAACCCCCAGTCACAACACTCACCATATACCATCGCATATGACCCTATGATATACACTTGGTGCATATATTGTTTGGTGTGGCCTGATGTGTTTCCATGCGACCGTTGTCATATAATCATAGACCATACCTTGCACGGATGTATGGAGTATAGCCCCTAGTCTAGTCTCTGTTTTCAATGTCACCATATGACCTGGATCTATTGTTAGTGCGGATATATATGGATAGTTCTCGGTTGGTTGGGCTAGCCCACCGACCAAGGCACTAGTAACTAGGGGCCAAGTCTAACCATTTGCGTGTGGAGGTATAACGTTTGGCCATATGTCCACACTTGTGACCAAGGGCTGAGAGCTAAGGGCTAAGGGCCAACGCCAACCTAGCTAAGAGCCACATGGAGGGCTCCATATAAACAAGAGCCTGGGTTTCGAGGGCTGCGCCCTTAACATTTTCCAAATAGTGTCTTTTAAACTATATATCATGATTTTTATTGATTTTTCAACAGTTTTGGATGGATTTAGTCCATTTTTGGAGGATCTTGGGCCCTTTTTGAGGCCAGATATTGGGGGGAAGTTGGGATTTTTTTACCCACTTCAAAACTATATAAACTAGAGGTTATTGAAGCCATATAAGGAGGTTCATAACAAGAAAATGCTAAAGAATTGTTGAACCAAAGTCATTTTTATACAGGGAAGCCATTGAGGAGAGCACCTTTGTGGGCCATTTCTGGGAGCTTCGTTCATCCATTTTCAGTTCCGTCAGTTTTGATGGGTTCTTGAGATCTGGTAGAACATAAAATAATTATTTTGTAAGCCATTGAGAATTTTTATGATGTAATTTTGAAGCTTTTTGAATGGAAATAAGAAAGCCTCACCCACCGAGACAAAGGCCCAGAGACATAGGCGAGATTGTCGAACTCCGTTATCAACTTTTGTTGTTATGGTTTTATGTCTCTTCATGCTTATTTCCAAATCTACATATTGCTTTATGGCTTCCATGTTTCATTTTTAATTCTTCCTCTTTCATCAGTTTCCTAAATGGTTAAATAACTCATGCTTTAAAAACTCAACCATTGTCGTTAAAAGATCTTTCTGGATCATTCCCACAACCTCAAAGAAGATCGAGGATGGTATGAATCTCCACCACACCTAATCCAATGTCTAAAGAGGAGAGTATTCACTAATAATATTTCTGAGATCAGGAAGCAATATATTCTTTTGGCTATATAGTCCTCTCCTATTCTTTTATTTTTCCAGTATGGTCAGAGTCTTATGGGAGCTATATCAACCAAGCCCTTTCTTTCCAAGATGTGGTTGAAAAAATCCAATAGGGTGTCTTGATATGATCTTTGGCCCCAAGATTATTCCATTCCAAGTGAAAAATTTAGATCTCCTTCGAGTATAAGGTCCTCATTTTTTAGAAAATATTTATTTAAGAGGTTTTCCCAGAAGGGGGTTCGATCTTGGGTAGGCCCATAAACATTAAAAACTTTGAAGAATCTACCCATATTTATAGGATAATACTAATGCCAATGCAAGAATCAAAACCCAAAGATTTTAATAGCTTTAAATTTCTGGTGTTCTGGCCCATATCCAATCCTCCCAAATGACCTTTCGAATCAATACCTATTAATTTCCATTGATTGAGGAGTGATTCTAGCAGAGTGATGATCGAGTATTCCTCCCCCAAAGTTTCCTAAAGGAGGATGAGATGTGTCTGGGATTTCTCCACCAACATGTGGAGGGAAATTTCTTTGAGGGGCTCGTCACACCCCTACAATTGAAAGAGAACAATTTCATTTTGAAACCCCCTCAGGGGTTTCCGAAGCTCTAAGGGATTGAAAAAAAGATAAATGTATTCCAACTGCCATGTCTATTGCGATATTGGATTGTGATTTGGATAATAAATATCCTCGTCCCCAACCCTTTACTCTCGAAGGAGGACTTGGGTTTAAACACAACCCCTCCAATTTTTGGCTTACTTCTACAATGATGGGGATGGCCTGACTTCTAAATTGATAGGATTCCAAATATTCCTATGAATCCTTTGAAGAGTCTGGGTCAGGGCTATAAAGAGAATATGGAGAGAGACTCAAGATAGTGGTCAGGGAACAAGAATTCAAAGGGGGACCAGGGGACATATATGATAGGGTCTTTGTGCTTTCCAAAGAGTAGGAGAAATTCCTTAAAATCCCTGCTCCATGCTTTCCCACAAAAGTTAAAGAATGAAATAAATAACTTAAATAAAGGAAGGGAGAATGGAAGCATACCAATATGTGAGATGATACCCTATTGGATGGACAAAGTTGAGGTCAAATCTTGTTCTTGATTATTTCAGACGGATCTCACGACAGTGTCTGAGTAGGATGTGGGCCCCCCTGTAAAATTTTGAATATCATCCCTACAATTATGATCAGGGTATGCATATGAAACTAATACCCTTTTTCCTTGTTTTTATGTGGGGCGGGGGGTGGAACATGACTCCACGATTTGGGAAGCCCCCCTCTTTTTCTGTAAGAGTGAGCCTTGGGAAATTATATTACGGTGCATTGGGGGTGAGAACTCACTAGCATTATGCCCATGTTTGTGACATCTACGACATCTAAAAGGATCTCCTTTGTAGTCTAGCTTCTGTAAAAATGATTTTCCTCCCCAAGTAAGTTTTATTTCCTCTGCCAATCCCCTTATGAGATTTAGAGAGACTAGTATGCAGGATACCAACATCTTTCCTTATGATAAAAAGACATATCAACATCCATCAAAGTTCCCATAGCATTCCCAATACTTTTGAATCCCTTTGTAGTGCAAATTTTGGGAGGGAGACTAGGAAAACACACCCAAATAAGAATTTCATATACTCTTTCCATACTAGCATTGAATAATGGTGTCCACCTTTTGAGAAGAAACAAAGTAGAGTCCATATACCATGAGGATTTTATAACCCACTATGCATCCTCAACCTTTTGGTATCTAAGCATAAACCATCATTTTGTTAGTGTCTTTACCATGGGTAGATGGTTTAGAGTGTTTGACCATGAGCTTTCTACCCAGTCTGTAAGGGTTTTTAGTCCAAATTGACTCCCATTTGCACATCCAACCACGTTTGTATCTGCCATTTACACTACTTGTGGTAGCATAATATCGTCCCCTAGTGCCAAATTTAGGGCCTAAATCATATTCTTTATGCAAGAGTATTTTATTCATTTCGGTGAGGAAACCCTTTTCCCTGCCTCAGGGCCTCCATCCACATGTGAAGGAAACTGTTCTATTTGATTCTAACCAAGAGGAGATAAACCCTGGACCCTTTCCCCCTCACCAGTGTGAAAGGAATGTGATATTAAGGGAGAGACCAATAAATTACTAGGGCTCCAAGATGAAGACTTAACAATATGGTAAAATCATGAAGATGGGTAACACTTTTGATTGTTTTATGAGATTTGTTTTTATTTTTATCTTAACAGGTTCTTCAAATTCTGGTAAACAAAAGTTTTTGTTTTTTTCTATTTAGAATTTTACTTTACTGTAAAATCAAAACTTGTGAAGAATTTTGTTATCTTTCTACTGACTATTTTTCAATTTTTTTTTATTGATATTTGATATGTCAATTTGGCAATTGTTTGACAGTATGTTCCTTAAAAATGAAGGGAAAGATAATGAATTATTCCCCCCCCCAAAAAATGTATCCATTATTAAAATTTTGTTTTTGACAAATGAAATATATTGCAACAATCTACAGAGACTTTATTATGTGATGACTTTAGTTTTGAATCTAACAGATGAATATTGTGATTTCTAGAATTTTTTGAAGTTCACCAATCTGAAAAAGTTACATATTTTAAACACATGTTTTCCCCCACCATGTATCTATCTTAATTTTTATTTAAAAGTAAAATCTTAAAAAACCCTTTTGAAGAGAACAATTTAAGGACGTTGAATATACATTTTCCATAATTTTCCACTGTGTATTTTTAGAGATATGGATTTTTCATTTCAATGAATCATAATGTCACCTAAAAATCTTATGCAGTGATTTTTTTTATAAAATTAAATAAAATTAGATAAAAACAATGAAAATGAAAACACATTATATCCAGTGAAAGTAGATTCAATTTTAAAAATGTTGGTATCAATTCCAAAACTAAATTCTGAGTATTTCTAGGAGTCTTCTACCTCCAAAGATCAAGGAAGCTGGAGATAATTTGTAGTTTCCTACAAACAATCCAATTTTTAGGTTTTTGGCCGAAATATTCTTTCGGCCGAAACCTAGTTTTTAATGAAATCCGTTAAAAATAAACTTTTTGGCCAAAAAGTCTTTCGGTTGAAATATGATTACCGTAGGAAAAAAAATCATTTGAAAAATATTGTACATGACTTTCAAGGGTGTTGTCAGGGTGTCGTTCAATTTGACGTGCAAACTTTTGTCCGAAAAATGTTTTAGCCAAAAAAATTCCTAGAGGCATTTTTTCGGCCAAAAAAATGCCGCTAGAAATTTTGGAGACCTGATTCTCACAAAAGTGTTACCCATATTCATGATTTTACCCAATAACCAACCGAGAAAAAGGTCGCGTTAGAGCTATTACTGCTTTTTATGAGGGTGGATTCCAGTAGAGATGTGGTAGTTCTGTCTGACTCGAGAGGTTCTCTTGAAATATAGGGGTCTGTGAATGTTCCAAAAATAGAGGGTTTAATGGAAGAAAACCCTCAAAGGGTTACTCAGAAAGAAATTTTTCATCCGAATTCCAGCTAGTTGTTAGTTGGTGCAGGGCCAAGAGCTCTGAGAAAATTCCTGGGGAAGGAAGATGAAAAGGGGCCATAAGGGGGAATCTTAATCTTGTCGAACTTATAAGATATAAATCGTTAGATCTGGGACCGAGTAATGTCTCCCAACGTCAGGGTTGGTTCTAGGTGCGACGAGAGGGTCAGAGTGATAGCCAAAACCTCTGAGAATCCCCAAATATTCCCTTGCAGACAACGAAACTAGGGGGGTTCGATCAGAAGTAAAATTTCTAGTGATCATATTGGTTGGTCATCCATATAGTCCCAGGAATAACCCACTAAATATTCTTCATCCATAGCCTCCAAGAAAAATGCGCCCACCAAAGAGAAACCCCAAAATTACTAAGTAAAAGATAAATTACTGTAGGAAAAAAGTCGTTGTTATTGGATAAATCGGTGAATGTGGACATAAACTAATCTCCCTAGATCCAACTGGATCTAAACAAAACAAGATAGGACATGATGCTTTCCTTAAGTTACTATCATTGAATTTACTACCAAAGAAGGAATGGATGACATACCTTTAGATATCACTTCCTTATGTCTTTGTTGTCCCCGCTTCACCCCAGTGTTTTTATGAGATCAGATCTGAAATGGCACAAACCAACCAAAGTGAAAGCAACAATAATAGATTCAATGAAAACCTAAACATGTGATCAAGGAGTCATGTAATAAAATGCTAATGATTTTATGGGAAAGAAACATGTCACCGTATTATATTAAGTAAAAGTGGAAGATAC
>SNQJ01S0065068.1:0-38379 GCA_010110895.2 Picea sitchensis | reverse complement strand
TGGAGTGTTGAGACTTCATGCTCCTCCTTTATGAATTCTGAAATTGCCAATTACTTTATTCTCCAGGCCCACAGCACAACTGTCACCCTTCACCACCCTGGCACATGGTACATTCAGGAGGGTCCATGTCATCTTCTGTAACGTCATCAGGTCCCACCACTCTCACCTGTCTTGACTCACTGGCACGTGGTACACACCCATGTGTCCACGTCCATTCCAAATGAAATCCAATGGTTAGTTCTTTCTCAGATCTACGACGCAGATCCTTTCGGCATTTCAAGGTTTTGGGCATCGAGAGTTCATGCACCCCACATCTCGAACTTCCGTCTGCCGAAATACCAAAATTACGGTTTACTCCTCCGCTGAATCGGACGGTCAACCACCTTCCTATGATCTACGGTGTAGATCGTTTCGACGTTTCGGGTTTCGGAGGTGTTCACCTTCCTCACTTCCTCTCTCAACTTTGCAAAATTCGAAAAGTTTTCGCGACTAACTCGAGCGTGACTCCGCTAGATCTAACGGTCAAGCCTTCCTCCCAGATCTACAACATAGATCTTCTTGGATTTTTGGGTTTTCAAGAGTTCACATATCGCGATCCCCACACTCTTGTGCCATTCCAAAAGGGATTTTAATCCCTGCGCACATTTTCTAGATCCAACGGTCATGAGGGCTCACCTTCCCTCCCAAATAGCTCCTAAGGCTCCAACATTGCTGGTGTGGAGTCCTCTCCCCTTGTGGCCATAGACTACACCGGTTGTGGTTTTTCACATCGCTATACCTCCTGAGCTTACCAGGGTCCGAAATTGGTCCTCCGGACACAATTTCTCCTCACACCCTCAGTCCAAAGACCACTCAATTGGCCCATCTAGGCTCAGTGTCGAAACCTTGGCTCTGATACCAAGCTGTAACACCACTTTTCGGTTACCAAGGCTTTTATCGCTCTCTGTTACCAAACTGTACACACCTTTTACATAACTCATACATGCATTATATAATCCACAGGCATTTAAGCAAACAAATACATTTAAGCTCAAAGTAAACATATTATTTACTGCTATAATTAACAATCAATAACATTTAATAATAATTAATACACACAACGGAATTCATGATAACATAAGAAACACAGTCATGGAAAACATGATTAAATCATAATCAAATACTTATCTTTTAATAGTGGTATATTCCACCAACCAAGTGCAGGCCTTCCACGAACCTCCCAGCCTTAGACCGCACTGCTCATCAAGCTCAGCAGTGGGTCACCCCTGAGCTGGGACTAAGCTCCACTCTGAGACAAGGAATCCTAGGCTAGGTTGAGGTTACAGGGAAAACAACACATAGCCACAAGGATGGGATTCTTTCCCAGGAACCTCTCACACTCACTACCCATAGGCCCTCAATCCCCACATGCTTGTTCCACCCCAGGAGTATACACCTTCTCTGTTACCTGGACAATACTTCGGCTTCTAACCTACCTTGCCTTGGGTTATAGCAACAGACCGGTCCAGAAGTCTCTGGGCTCTGTGGCAGCTATAAAGTTCCTTCCAGGAGTCCTCTCCTTCCTATGTGCACTGTCTCCTCTAGAGAGAGATGCTCATAGGCCAAAACCACCTATTCATCCAACCTCAACACCACTCTCGACTGGAGAGAGAGAGTTTCACAACTAGTCACAAGACATACGCAGTCCAACACTGCGTGGCCACAACATTAACCCATGGGAAACAGACACAAGCTTCCTCAAACTGGTTTAGCAATGGAAAATCGATCTCATGGTCACGGCTTTGGAACAAAGATCTTACGCACAGGATCGATCTTGGGTAGTGGATGCACACAGATTCTCCAGACACAACACAGGCTTTTCTAGTTCAAAATAGAGGTGAAACCAACTCTTTCAAAATTGATCACAGGCTTCTGGTTCAGTACAGAGGTACACACAAGTTTTCTCAGAGCCAGACACAAACTTTTCAGATCATAGGGATGCACGAAGGTTCTCTGCAGAACTCGGGTCAGTCGTACTACTCAGAGCCCGTACACGCTCAAGCTGTCCGATCGAATGGGAGAAGGAACCCTCTCACATTCCACCCTAGATGTTTTATTCGCATGCACCAGGGTCAACACTTGTTGCCCTGGAGACTGCATGCGTTCCACCAACACACATCACCTTCCCTTGGTCAGGAACTTAGAATAAAAATATAAATGGCACATGTTCTTTTGGAATAATAATAAAATATTATCCCCAGGCTTAAGCCCCCTAGGCTAAACACTTAGCCCCTTTTCCCTCCTTCCAGCCTCTAATTCCTTGCCCTCTCTATGGATGCTTAGTCCCCCTTCACTCATTCTTCATGGTCGGTCTGCACCTGGCGGTGTTTACAAATTTTTATTAATTGTTCTGCATGATTACATATACACAACAGGATCTTGGTCTTCAACACTTAGGCTCCCTGGCCTAACAAACACATAATCCACCATATTATAAAAACTTGGCTCACCAGCCTATAAAACATAATTACAATTCCTTTCAAAACATGATTTACGACAGGGCTCGGCCTTGGGGACACTACATAGTGACAGGTCACAGGTTGATTTGATAGAGGAAACAAAGTGTCTGAGTTTTAGAAAAGTGAAAAACATAGATTTATGAAGCTGTACGCAGGATGAAATATAGACAACCCATGTACATACACGGGCTGCAGTATAGACAGGTCACATACATACGCGAGCTACAACATATACAGGTTGCGTGGTTGTTGGTATTTTTTGGTACATGCTGAATTTTGGTACAAGTTGATTACATGCTATTGGTACATGTTGGTTATAGGTTGTTGGCATAGATTGGTACAAGTTTAAAGTGGTATATCTCATAGTGACAATGTGTTAATGGTTTCATCATTTCACTTATATTTCAAGGCAGTTGGAGGGGAAAGGATAGGTGGTTTTAGCCACCTTCCGGTTGTATCCAGAGAACATAGGGGGTTGTAGCCTCCTTCTGGTTGTAGCCAAAGAATTGGGGAGTTGTATATTACCTCAGGTTGTAGCCTGAAAATATAGGGGCTTGGAGCCTCCTTCTAGTTGTAGCTGGAGAACAAAGGAAGTTGGTTCTTCCATTGAATGTAATTCTTAAAGACATATAGAAAAAAATATTCTGTGGTTTTCTCCCGCATCGGGTTTCCAAGTAAAAATATTGTTGTACTGTGTATGTGTATGATTTCTCATTGTTCATGGTTCATTTATTCTACACTTGTTGAATGATAATGGTTAATTGATCATACATATAAACACCACTTATATAAAAGTATTAAAAAGCTTTATTACTGATTCACCCCCCCCTCTTAGTAATCCAACAATTGGTATCAGAGAAGGTTCCTTCAAAAATTGGTTTAACCACTGAAAGGTAGATCATGGAGAGCAACAATATGTATAAAAATGGAATACTAGAGTTTGATGGACAAAACTATGCATTTTGGAGAAGAAGGATGAACACATATGTACAAGCACAAGGATTTGAGGTTTGGAAATCAGTTGTAGATGGATATAAAGAACCTGTCATCCCTCCAACAAATGAGAACCAAAATAAACTCAGTCTAAATAATTCAAAAGACAAAAATTCTCTTCTGAATGGTCTGGTTAATTCGGTATATGTAAAATTTATGCATTGTAGCTCCACAAAGAGATTTGGGACCAAATTTAGAATGTTTATGAAGGAGATGCAAAATTCAAGGCAACAAAGCTTCAAACTTACAGAGGTCAATTTGAACAGCTGAGGATGAAGAAAGATGAAAATATTGTAGCCTACTTTTTACAAGTCGATGAAACAATGAATGCGATTAGAGGATTGGGAGAAGAAGTTAATGAATCTATAATTTTTCAAAAGGTACTAAGATCTCTTCCAATAAGATTTGATCCTAAGATCTCAACACTAGAAGAACACACATATCTAGATTGAATAATCATGGATGAGCTACATGGAATATTCATAGCCTATGAAATGAGAACTGAACATGAGAATCCAGTTACAAAATAAGTAACATTCAAAGCATCCAAGAAATAAAATCAAAAGAAAACGTCAGGTAGCAACAACAATGACATCTCAGAAGACGATGAAGAAGTATCCAACTTCATTAGAAGACTAAAAAAGGGAACCAACGACAAATACAAAGGTACGATTCCATTGATTTGTTTTAATTGTGACGGTATTGGTCATTTCACTAAAAAATGTCCTCATAAGAAAAAGAAAAGGAAACAAGAAGATGATTAAAATAAAAACAAATATACACAGGCAAAAGAACCAAAACGAAATTTCTCAAGAATTTTTTTTGCACCAAAGAAGACAACACATCATCAGATGAAGATGAAGTCAGTGAAAGTGATACATAAAGATTTCTATTCATGGTAGTAGAAGATTATGATGAAGAAGTCACCGAAGAATAATATGAAGAGGAAAAATTTGACAACAAATAAGAATTTTTGAGTGCCATAGAAGTTATAAAAAGGGAAAATAAGAAAAATAAGTCACTACAGGAAGAGCTGAAAAGAAAAGAGGAAGCTCAAAATTCAAACTCCGAAGAACTAGAGAAGATGATCACTAAATTAAAAATCTAAGTTGAAGAAGACAAACGAATTGAAGAAGCACTCAAATAATGATTGGAAGAAAAAGACAAGATCATTGGAGGTTTGGAAGTAGAGATTGTCACATTGGGAAAACACCTTCAAAAGAAAAAGATGCAGAACGAATCAAAAGTTTTGGAGGATATTATTAGTAGTGAAAGGTAAAATCATGACAAGTCCGTACTTGGATACAACCAGAAAGAAATGGTATTAAGCTCCAAAACAACAAATCAAGAAACACAACCAAGAAGCTATGTAGAGACAGTCAGAGGAGACAAGAAGTTTTACAAGGAAGATCACAAAGATACTCCTCCACCCAGAAGATTCATATTTCAGAATCAACAATAGTAAAAAACAAGAAGGCCTCAAGAAGAAGCAGGGTTTAGAAGAGTAACTCATTTTAGAAGATCTAAAACTCCTAGGTACCAAACTATATTTCTTGGTTTATGTTATTCATGTAACAATTTTGGACATAAGGCTGTGAATTGTAGAGCTAACAACAATAACTGAGACAACCATGAAAGCTATGCACAGAATTATTATTCAAGAAGGCCTAGTGAAACACAGAACATAAAATACAATAGATTTGAATACTTGAGTACTGAGATAGAATGCTACAAGTGCAAAAAATTTGGACACATGGAAAAAGATTGTAGAATGAAAATTCCTCCAAGATAATCACAACATAATAATAACAATCACATACATGAACCTCAAAGAATATGGATAAGAAAGAATAATCAGTTCAACAATTAAGAATGCACACTTTCTCTACAAGGTAAACACAAGAAACATGGCTGATAGGTTGATAGTGGCTTCTCAAAACACATGAAGGGTGATGAGGATAGGTTTCTAACCTCAAGAAAGGAAATATATGGATCAATCTCCTTTGGAAATGACAACTCAACTAGAGTCATTGGAAGAGGCACAATCATAATTGGAAATAAGGACACCAAGGCAGAGAATGTTCTACTAGTGGAAGATATGAAACACAATGTTCTGAGTGTAAGTCAAATGTGTGACCAAGGTCACAAACTTGTGTTTGATTCACAAAAGTGTGAGATAAGAAAAGTAGGTTCAGGCAGATTGGTTGCAACAACTGTAAGAACTTCAAGAAACATATATGTATTAAGTGGAATTGGAAATGAAAAATGTTGTCTAGGAAAGGAAGATGAAGTTTGGCTATGGCATAGAAGAATGGGTCCATAAACTTTTATAACCTTGTCAAAGTCAGAAAAAAGAAATAATTTAGAGAAATGCCCCTGATCACGAAGCCAACCAACACCTTATGCAAGCATTGACAACAAGGAAAGCAAAAAAATACCAAATTCAAATCAAAAGAATACTCCACAACATTACCCTTGGAAATTGTGCATACTGATCTAGTTGGACCATCTAGAAAAAAAGGGTTTTAAAGGTGAGAAATATTTTTTGTTATTGGTTGATGATTATACAAGGACGACTGTAGTTTGTTTTATCAGGAAAAAGTTAGAAGCATTCGATAAATTCAATATATACAAGGAAATGGTTGAAAATGAAATGGATTCAAAAATCAAATGTTTAAGATATGATAATGGAGGAGAGTTTACTTCAAAGGAATTTATGGATTTCTGTAGCAAACATAGGATAAAAAGGAAATTCTCCGTTGCTAGGACACCACAACAGAATGGAGTTGTCGAAAGGAAGAACATGGCAATACATTAAATGGCTTGAACTATGTTAATGGATTCGAAGTTGACAGACGTCTTTTGGGAACATGTAGTGCATACAACAGTTCATATTCAAAATAAAGTAATTATTAGAAACAACAGTGATAAAACTCCTTATGATCTATGGAAAGAAATACCAACGAATGTGAAGCACTTCAAAGTTTTAGAAGAAAATGCTACATCAAAAGAGAAGATGGAAGAATGGGAAAGTTCGATTCTCATGTGGACAAAGGCATACTTGTTGGGTATTTGAGCACAAGGAAATATTACAAATGTTTCAATCTAAGACTCAACAAAGTTGTGGAAAACATCAATGTAACAATTGATGAGACAAGTGGATGAAAAATAAAGGAAGAAGAAAAAGAGTCAATGGAATAGGTTCACAAAGAAGAAGAAAAGGACGAAGAAGTAGCAGAAGTGGAAGATGAAGAAGACCAGTTAGAAGTAGAAGAGCAAGAACAAAAAGATCTTCAAGTACCTCCAAAGACACCTAGAAAATGAATACATAAGAAGCATCTGTCAGAATAGATTATCGAGAACAAATATGTAGGAGTTGAGACTAGAAGAATAATTCATTCACCAGAAAAGCTACACCTAGCACTCTTATCTTCGTTTGAGCCAAGTAGCTTTGAAGAAGCCAAAAATGATGAATTCTAGATAAAAACCATGGATGAAGAGTTGGATCAAATAGATAAGAATGACACTTGGGAATTGGTTCCAAGGACAAGGTACAAGAATGTGATCAACGCAAAGTGGGTCTTCAAAAAAAAATTGAATGAAGATGGACATGTTACCAGGAACAAAGCTAGATTGGTATGTAAAGGATATGCTCAGGTTGAAGGTATCGAATTTGAAGAGACGTTTGCCCCAATTTACAGAATGGAAGAAATCATATTGATCCTATCTTACGCATGCTCCAAGAATATTAAAGTGTATCGGATGGAAGTGAAATCAACCTTTATGAATGGGTAACTAGAATAAGAAGTCTACATTGAGAAACCAGAAGGATTTCACTTGTCAGAGAATGAAAATTATGTTTGCGGGTTGAAGAAGGCCTTGTATGGTCTCAAACAATCCCCCAGATCATTGTATTCTAGATTGGACAGATATTTACAACAACAAGGGTTTAAAAAATGAAATGTAGACAACAACGTCTACATCAAGGTAAATAAAGATAGTATTTTGTTAATTAAAGTTTATGTTGATGATATTAGTTTTGGTAGTGATGATGACAGGATGAGCCAAAAATTTGCAAAGGATATGCAAAAAGAATTTGAAATGTCATTACTTGGAGACTTATCCTTCTTTTTGGGTCTTCAGATATGTCAAAGCAACCAAGGCACTTTTATTTCTCAAACCAAGTATATCAGAGAAATGCTAAATAGGTTCAGAATGGAAGATTGCAAACTAGTCAATACTCCTATGCAGACCAATTATAAGTTAAGTAAAGATGATGATTCAAAGTCTATAGATCAGAGGCATTACATGTCAATGATTGACAACTTACTTTATGTGACAACATCCATACCATATGTCATGCAGGCAGTTGGACAAGTGGCACAATTTCAAGCAACACCAAATGAACCACATGTTCTAGCAGTAAAGAGGATATTCATATATCTCAAGGGTACAAAAGAGTTTGGATTATGGTATCCAAAAGGAAAGTATCTACCACTTATTGCCTACACATATGCATATTGGGAAGGTTGCATTGATTATCGAATAAGTACAAGTAGAGAAATGTTCTACTTGGGTGAGTGTTTGGTATCTTGGATAAGAAAGAAATAGTCATCAATATCATTGTCTACAACCAAATCAGAGTATATTGTAGCAACAACATGTTGTACATAGGTTCTATGGATGAAACAAACTTTGACAGATATACATGTTAGATATGATGAGCCCATTCTGATATATTGTGATAAAACAAGTGCCATCAATATCTCAAAGAATCCAGTGATGCACTCCAAGATGAAACACATTTCAATCAAGTATCATTTTCTATGGGAACATGTTTCAAAGAAGAACATTCGAGTTGAGTATGTTAGCACCAAAGAATAGATTGCAGACATATTCACAAAATCACTTCCAAGGGAAGCCTTTGAGTATCTTCTTCAGAAACTTGGCATAGTTTCTTCCCTACAATGACTTTTGAATGCTATTCTTATATGTCTTATATTTACACGAGGAAGCACCACAAAGAGGAAAGTTCATTTTGGGGGAGTGGTTTCAGGAAGAGTTTCAGTCAGGGGGAGCAGCCCTAAGAAAAATTTAGTTAGGGGTAACAAACCTGATGGGAATTTATCTTTTCCATTGATTTCAAAGGGGGAGATACTTCTCAGATGCATGGATAGTGAGTTAGATTCTTGGAGAGAGAGAACATAGGCATGATTCCAGGGGGAGCAATGGTCACAAGGGGAGCATGAGTGATATGAATTCAGTGTTTCATCAAAGTGTTTCCATCAATGCCAAAGGGGGATATTATTGATTAATTGGGTTGGTTTTCATTGATGACAATCCTTGAAGCAAGTCTGATAGCAATTTACGATAGCCCCAATAGTATGGTTAAGGACTCAAGTTTGTTTGAGGTATAAATGTATGAAGGTCAGTGTATTTGTAGGTAAGACTATTCTATATGGATAGTACATGTCATGCCATTTCCGGTGATATGTGGAATGCCACATAACTCCTCACGGCTAGAGAGTTATGGCCTTGTGAAGTTGGAGAACCCTCATGAGTTATCTAGAAGCTCCTAGAAGAAGTTTACCAGTCAAAGTGGTTGTAACTAGGAATTAATCATGATTCAAGTTGTTGCAAAAAGAAAATAATTAAAAATAAATTAGTTTCAACTAGAAGTGGTGAGTTTACTATTTGTGGATAAAGTGTTTATAAGTGGACAAGTGGTTATAAGTGGGTTATCCCTAAAAGAAGGAAGTTGGGTTAAGTTAGTTAGAAGGTAACCCCTTGAGGAAGATACTTGGAGAGTATAAGTAAGAGAGAAAGGGTCTCCTATTTGAACCTATTGAGCACATTGAATATCTATTATTGTGTAAGGTTTATTGTAGGTACTCATTGATACATCTAAAGTTACTTAAGTCCGAGGTATCAAGAAGGGTTAACAGTGAAAGTTTTGGAGTTGCAGAAATACTGAAAAAACCCTAGTTTTTGAGGTGTACGCGGGATACAGTGGAAGAGGTCGCATACATACATGGGATGGAAGTAAAGGAGGGTGCGTACAATTGAAAATCAATGAAATATTGAGTTTCCGAGAAATCCTAGGTTCTCAGAGTCTGAAAGCAAGTTCCCAAGAAGGCTTACAATAATCAGGTACAACAAATCTATCTATAGTTTCGAAAGGTATGTTACATTCTTATATGTAGCTGGATATTTTTTTCTACATGAGATATGGTTATGGGAGTTTGAAGATTTTCTCTAGAGAGGTTGTTGGTTATATGGCACTCATTGTATGAGCTAGATCTACATAAATACAACTCTGGCATGTCTGGTATTCATTATTGCTACATCTTATTGGGTTGAGTGTTGAGGCATATCTTTTATCTCTTGGTACATAGTTGATGGATTTTGGTTGTGATATTTTGGTGAATTTGTTGGTTTAGTTTGAGGCTGCATATTAGTGAGGGTTTGATGTCTAGTCCATGTGAGGGTTATTACACTTGATCATGATTGTATACACATGTATGGCACATGACTAGAGAGATATAAATGCACTTGGTTAAGGGATATATTTTATGATGCATGGATAGGGAATGGATACATATTAGACATAGTGAAAGGTCACAAGTTTATTTGATAGAGGCAACAAAGTGTTTGAGTTTAAGAAAAGTGAAAACCCTAGCTTTCTGAAGGTGTACGCAAGATGCAGTATAGACATGTTGTGTACATATGCGGGCTCTAGTTATATAGACAGGTCACGTACATACGTGAGATGAAACATATACAAGTCGTGTACATGTTGGTTTATGTTGGTATAGGTTGATTACATGATATTGGTACATGTTAGTTACAGGTTTTTGGGATAGATTGGTACAATTTTATAGTGGTATATCTCACAGTGACAATGTGGCAGTGGTTTCATCATTTCACTTATATTTCAGGGTGGTTGGACATGGAAATAATAGGTGGTTGTAGCCACCTTCCAGTTATAGCCGAAGAACATAGGGTGTTGTAACCTCCTTCTAGTTGTAGCCAGATAATTGTGGAGTGGGAGCTTCCCTCAGGCTGTAGCCTGAAAATATAGGGGGTTGGAGCCTCCTTCTAGTTGTAGCTAGAGAACAAAAGGATTCGGTGCTTCCAATGAATGTAATTATTAAAGACATATAAGAAAAAACATTCCGTGATTTTATCCCACATTGGGTTTCCACATGAAAGTACTAGTGTACTATGTATGTGTTTGATTGCTCATTGTTCATGGTTCATTTATTCTACACTTGTTGAATGATAATGGTAAATTGATCATAAAGATAAACACCATTTATATATTGTTGTTAAAAAGGATTAAAAATATCTATTACTAATTCACCCCCCCTCTTAGTAATCCAACAAGGGCTCTAAATATGACTCCCTCGCTTCCAATTTTGTTTGAATTTTATCCACATGTCTACGAAGGAAGTCCACTTCATCCTAGATTTTTCCAATGAGCACTTTGTGTTGTGCCAAAGTTTCGAGGGAAAAGGAGAGATTCGGAATATGAGAGTCTAATTTGAGAGAAATATGGTGGGTGAAGGTAAAGTTTTCCTCCACCATATCCTCATCTTCACACACTTGAGCTTGCTGAGGAGATTTCATGTGTGCCATGATGAGAGACGAAATGCAGGGATCAAAATATATTATTGTCAAAGTTACCTACAGAATGAAAATGACCAAACTTGCTAGAATCCGCCTTTGAATCCAAGAGGTGAGAGAGAGGAGACAAAATTTCAAAGCACACTTTGAATTTATATACAGAGGTATTTGGCGATGACAATGATTTTAACAGGAGCACAACCAAAATAAAAAAGGAACCAAGATTGACTAGAAATATGTCCCAATTGAAGTGCATGGTGTCAATACAGAGAAGAGGGATAAGAGCTCCTTCACCAAGCCACTGGAGTACCACCATCACAATACACCCAAGAGAATTATGAGCTATCCATATACAAGTTGAATTTAGAGAGACTAACCCAATAGACATACTTACTTTTACAGTCCTCATAATTTTACTCTATTCTTCAATTAAATCACATCGCTCTGAGATTTCCTCCAAACACTAAGACAACTGTGATGGAGAATTTGGTTCTCCACCTAACCACCAGGTGCCCGAATTTACATTTTCCCAGGGGAATTTATTGACATTCAATAAACAGGCCGAGAGTTGGAAATTTCGCCTAATTGATAGAACTTCGGCTTCTGGCTTCTTGATACTAACCGACATTGGCATTCTCCCATTCTTAATAGGATATCTTAAGGCAGGGATGCATGAAATTGGGTTGATGAATATCTTCTCATGCACCATAGGTCCTAACAAAGCTACCATGGAATGTACTTTTTGGGTTTCCGCACTTCCTTTCATGATTTCAACCTTTTCATCCATCATCAAATCCATTAAATCTTGAGCTAGCTTGAGGATGCAAAGTACATAATGTTGTGAAGTCCCACGATGGTAAGAGAACATATCCCTATTGCACATATCTATGGATGGGACCGATTCCAAGCGCGGCATGCACATCCCCACGATCCAGGAGACGGTGGAAGTACTAGCTCTCCTTTCCGATTTATAGCTCTCCTCGCTTTGCATGCAATTTCCACATGTCTTCCTTTGTCCTTCATGGGCCCAGTTGGCCCAATTTTTAATTGGGGTATTTTCCATTAGGGAGGGGCTACGAATGAGACTCACCCTTGGACTTTGATCCCCAAAATATTTACTGAATGAGGTGAGGGAAATTTTCCTCTACCTTCTATTTGGAGTACCACTTTGATTTGCATGGAAGTTGTCCTTTTAACCCAATTTTCCAAAGGTCATGCTGCCCCTATCTTGTAGTTCTAAACGTCTTCAAAAAAATTGTATCCTCTGCCAAATCTACCTAATCATCTGGTGCTAAGTCCTCTATGGAAGGTAGGACCCACTTGTCCTGTTGATACCACATGGAAGGCTCGTAGAGTTTGAGATTCTCCACATTCACTACTTAGTAAATGTGCATGTAAGGGGGTAGAGTGAGTTTGTATTCGTGTATATTCTCCAATATCTTGAAAGGTCCATACTATAGAGCGTTGATTATACTAATAAAACACTAATACGACATAATGATGCAAAAACAAGACACAATAAGTCAACACATGCTAACAAAAAAAATCAACTTATGTTTTAAGGGCTATAGCGATGGTATAGCCTCGTATTATAATAATGCCTAAGATTTTGCTAATATAGAATTATGGATTTGTAGTTCCACCAAGTTGGTACCATTGGAGACTTTAGGTGAGGAATACATTCATGGGGCCTAAGTTTCCTAATATGCACCTACCCATCAATGCTTGTGAGGCCATATCCTCTCTCATCTCTAGTGTGTGCATAGTTTTCAAGCATTGAGCACTAAGTAGACTATATGTGATTCATACATGTTGCTTACTTGTAGGATCCATATCCCACCACTTACTAATGGGATACCTCTTACTCTTTAGCTCTAGTTGTCTTTTATGTGGTGGACCTATGCACATTAAACACATTACACCCAAAAATCTTCGAAACAATCTTAACCTATTAACAAGTGTGAATTATTGCTTGGATGTCAAAGGAAGCTTACTATCTCGGTGATTATGGGATGTTATTCCCCCCCTTCAAAAAAGGTTTGATTCCCCCAAGTGACATGATTTTCTCTCAGGGTTTAATGTGTCCCAAAATGGGTTAGATATTAAACATAAGTGATGTGTGCTTTTGGCCCTCATCAACATACATGTATTTGCTAGGTTAAAATCCTAAAGACATGATTCGCACCCTATATTGGTAAACCCTCTAGTTTGAAGCATTGACTATTGAATTCACTTTATTTTTTTTAATATTTATAATTTATATTTTAGATATTTTTTTCCGATGAAATGCACATCCTAGGGAAACCAACCAATAACTTCCCCTCATTCTAAGGATGGTATCTAGGGTAAACCGACTAGTTTTAGTTTTGGAAACCTGACTTAGGGGGACATCGAGTGAGGCCCACATTATTCACAAGGATATCCAGCTTGGGGACTTGATCCCATGACCTCATGCTTGTAATTCATAACACTTAACCACTCAAGCTAACCCACTAGGATAATTTTATATTTTTAATTTGCAAAAGGAAATACAAAAATAAGGCATAGAAAATTGAAATCCTAGTACCAGGAGAAACTTAAAAAACTAGAATTGAAATGCAGTACGACATAAATGAGGAGAGAGAATAGTCAACAACACTTAGTCTCTATGATACTAAAGGTTGTTTAAACCTACAATATAGTTGTAAATGTATTAACCATATCTATGTTTCAAACCTAGGTTAGAAAATACATAATATCAAGCACATGGACAAAAATATAGCTTAGTGACATGCACTTACATTAAACCAAATCAATCACGCATAAATATGTAGATAAATTTTCTTCGATTAACACCAATTTCAACTTTACTAATCAATTTCCAACAATGCCTTAGTCTCGGTTAGAACGCAGTTTGTCCTCCAAAAATGAGAACCCCTTCTTCTAGGTAATTACATATTTTATACAAAACTAATATCACAAATATCAAGTGGTTCTTCTTCCCGACTCTTCATCTACCTTTGACGAGTCAATATAAATTTAATCACTCATATCCCTAAGTCCTTATACATAATCCTTCCAAGATTTATATGTCTTATCTAGCTCAAATGAATTAGGGAAATGATGTTATTCAAAAGGGGATTGTACTACACTTAACACATGTTGGGGACTTCTTTTCCCTTTTCTAATTTTGAAATAAAAATATAAAGTAGACTCTTCTCTCTCTTTGGTGTTTCTATACTATATTTTTCCACTGCCTTGATAATAGGAGATATGATCTCTAAAGAACTTCTATTTTGATATGAGAATTACTTAAATATGTAATTATGTTAAATCCCTAACACTAATTTATTATTAGCTTATTATTTATGATTAGGCCATCTTAGTGGTAGGTTACATCATGCTCACTTTATCTCCTATTTATAATAAAGGAGAATAATTTGTATAAGCATCTCATCTTGTATTCCGAATTGGATATATTGTAAAAGGAGGTTTCCACCTCAAATTGGATTGTATTCAATAATTTTTTATCACTTTTAAGGTGTTGGATCATAACATTTGGTATCAGAGCATCGATCCTAGGGTTTTGTTGCTTCAAGTGAGTCATATTGAAATTTTCTCTATAATTTTTTTTATAAGATGTTTCAGATAGCATAATTTTTAGGTTAATCAAAAGACATATCACATTATGTTTGATAAAAAAATATAGTTTTTGTTTTTTATACTTTCATAGATATAGTCTATGGAAGATAGGGTTCTTGACTCATCCTGAAATTAGTTTTAAATGTGTCATCTTGGAATTTTCGCTATAATTTTTTTCTGGGAAGTTTCAGAAAGTTAAATTTTGTGGAGACTAAGGAGACATGTCATAGTACAGGGGTAAAAATTTCAAGTTCTTGTTCACCACACTTTGGTAGATACAATCCATGGAATACAAGGTTTGTGACTGATCTTGAAATCAATTCTCTTGGCATTTCCGCTGTGATTTTTTTCAGTGAAGTTTTAGACTCTAAAATTTTTAGAATCATGAGTTGACAAAGTGAAGTACATGCGGAAAATTTTTCATATTTTGACACATTATATTTTATGATATATTTCTTGTGGAAGTTAGGTTTTTTGCACAAGTTATTTTCTAGTGATTTTAATATTTTTTTCCATGATTAGCAAGCTCATTTTTTTTTTATATATTCTTTAGAGATGTGTTCCAAAATACTTAAATAATATAACATCTATTTTTAAGTGGGTAAAAATGCAGTTGGGGAAGAATACACATAGGAAAAACACATGGTTGGAAACACATGGTTTCGCGTGGTTGGAAACACATGTTTTCACATGGTTGGGAACACATTATTTCACCTCATTGGAAACTCCCGTAACCCCTATAGGTACCCCTTCAAGTAGTACCACATTAGACAATACCCGTAGAAATAATCTCACTTCCATGTACCTTTGGGTATATAGGAAGTCCCCTAGGTATACCTAAAACCATCCTTGGATAACTATTTGGCTGTCTTATTGGTATAGTACACTGATAACAACACTTGGGGAGACCACTCTCTAGTACCTGACTAGTCGGGTAGTACATATAAGAGCCCAATTGATCCTCCTTAGTTAGTGCCCTCAAATATTGGTCTGAGTACGATTGTTGGACCCAAAACATATATCAGAGAGCTATAACAACTGACACTCCCTTATCCGTAGGACCTAGTAACTTTTTTCCATGGCTCCAAAGAGAGATCCAAAAATTACTTCACCAATTAAACCTCCAGAAAGATCCTCCACGACTCAAGAAGAAAATGAGGAGATACAAAACTAGATATCCAAATTGAATAGTCAAATTGACGAATTGAATGATAGGTCAATGAAAAAGGTTGATTTGATGAATACTTAGATAGAAATGGAAAGAAATATGGATGTAAAGAAGGAACTGATGGAAAGGACGATGGATAAAAATAAGAAACAAACAAATAGTTGGAACAAAAAATGGATGGAAAATTGGAACATGTGGAACAAAATATTATAGAAGCCTTAAATGGGAGGTTCTTTGAATTTGATAAGTTATCTGAAGGGACTCATGAAAATACAAGTAGTATTCAAGTTGAAAAACTTTCCAATAATAAGAATTTTCTAGGGGGATTTAACTCCAATAGTGGAGTTACTTATGGATGGTCTACAAAAGGAGTGAACCTTCCCGAGGTTGAATTAAGGAAGTTTAATGGAACACACGTATTTAACTGGGTGAATCAAATAGAGCAATATTTTGAACTACATAATATTATGGATGATAAGCAAAGGATTCACAAAAAAACTTTGAACTTTGAGATAAAACCATACAAATCATATCAATGGGTAGTTAAAATAAATCCCCCTTCTTATCATTGTACTTGGAGTTTATTTACAAGAGACTTAGAAGCACAATATGGGAAATCTTGGGAACTAGACTACTTCAGTCAATTGACGAGAATCACGCACTTCAGTGACATTGAAGATTATAATTTAGAATTCAAGGTATTGAACACAAGGGTGGATAACATAAGTGATTAATATTTGTTGGAATCTTACGTGGGTGGATTAAAAGAAGACAGTAAACATGAGATTTTTCTAAAACATTATAAAAATATCATAGAAGCTATGCAATTTTCTCATCATATTCAAGACATGAATAAGGCTACACACAAGTCTACCATTGGAGTGCCATACACATGAATCATAGATCGTTTTGGGGTTCATAAAACAACTGTACCTCAACCTACTCTAATATCATATAAGGAAATGGAGGAAACAAGAGCAAAAGGAATATGCATTGGTTGTTACAAAAAATGGTCAAAAGGGAATACATGTCAAGAAACAAAATTGTTCACATTGGAAAATAATGATGAAGAGGAAATGGAGGCATTTACACAAAAAAATGAGTAAGAACTTGTCAACTTAGAAGAGAAGGAAATAGAGGTAGAAATTGTGCACAACATTAATTCAGACGAGTGTGAAATATCTGTCCATGCATTGGCAGGTTTGTCATCACCTCAAACCTTGAAGATTATAGGTTACATTAATAATAATTTTTTTTAGTGCTCATTGACTTGAGTAGTACCCATAATTTCATTTATAGAATATTAGCAGAGCACCTCAATTATTTTGTATATTCATTGACAAATTTTCAAGTTTTGGTTACTAATGGAGGGAGTATTGATTGTGTGGGAAAATTCCACAACAATAAACTAAGTATGGGATAATATGATTTGGAAATCCCAATGTATGTCATTCCCATTGGAGGTGTAGGGGATTCAATGGTTTAGAACATTGGGTACAATTTATACAAACTATAACAAATTATTCATGAGATTTGAATTGGGAGGAATTCAATATGAACTGAAAGGGTTAAAATCTGGTCCTTGTCAAGTCATTATCTCTCAGAGAAAGGAAAAGCTCATAAAAAATGGTAGCAAGGGAGTTGTGGTTAAACCTTATTATATGGAAGTTAAGTAGGAAGATGAAAATATTCCAGAGAAATTAAGATACACCTTGGATAAGCACTATAGGGTATTCCAAGAAATTCCTAAAGGTCTACCTCCATATAGAGATCACGAACATCAAATCGAACTAATACCATGAAGTAATCCTCCTAATAAAAGGAATTATTGATAACCTCATCAAAAAAAGGGGGAGATTGATAAAATTTGGATTCGAGTATTATTCAACCAAGAAGGAGTTCACTTTTATCTCCAGTAGTGATGGTGAGAATAAACAATTAAAGGGAAAATAATTGGTTAAATCTACATATGAAAAATAAATGGCAACAATTTTACATGCAATAAAAAAATGGTGATGATATCTCATCGGGAGGCATTTTAAAGTCAATATAGACCATTCTAGCCTAAAATGCTTTTTGGAGAAAATATTGTCATTAAAAGAAACAAAAATGGGTAGAAAAAATGCAAGGGATTGATTTTAAAATAATCTACAAAAGAGGAAGGACAATGTGGTCACATATTCCCTTTCCAGAATACAAGAATCCTCAAGTTTATATTCTGTTAGTGTGGTCAGAAGAAGCTCACCATGAATGCCAAAATGATAATAGTACGAGACAAAAAATATAATGCATAAAAGAAGGAATGAATTCTATGGAACATTGGGAGTGGAAGATAGATATTCTCTGATACAAGGGGATAATATTTTTATGCACTCAATCAAAGTTGAAGCAACAAGTATTAAGGGAGTCTCATGATTCTCATATGGAAGGACATTCGGGGTTCCTTAAACATATCAAAGGATCAAAAAATATATTTTTTGGGAAGGAATGAAGAAATACATTCAAATATTTGTAAGAGAATGTCAGGTTTTCCAAAAAAATAAAAGAGAAACAATACAAAATTCAGGGTTACTTTAGCCTTTACACATACCTAATCAAATATGGGAAAATATATAAATGGATTTCATTATAGGTTTATTGAAATTAGACGGTAAGGATGTTATTTTTGTGGTTATGGATAAACTCACAAAATATGCACATTTTTGTGGAATTCAAAGTACATATACAAGTCAACTGACAAACTATGCTAGTGTAGAGAGAGCTTCTAGAATTAGATGAAGAAGGGAAGTTGATTCTTGAACCAGAAAAGTTATAGATATACATTCTATATCTCTTCAAAATAGAACCATTATGGAGTACCTAATCAAGTGGAAGAATATGTTGCTGGAAGAAGATACATGGGAAAATGTGCAGTTCATGAAGAAACATCTTCAATTACAAGCTTTGAGGGAAAAGATTTAAACAAAAGAGAGAGGGTCTATGTTAAGGACCTAAGAATCATTTATTATTATTTTATTATTTATGATTAGGTCGGCTTAGTGGTAGGTTGCATCATGCTACTTTATCTCCTATTTATAATAGAGGAGAATAATTTGTACAAGCATCTCATCTCATATTCTAAATTGGATATATTTTAAAAGGAGGTTTCCCCATCGAAGTGGACTATATTCATTGATTTTTTATCACTTTTAAATATTTGGATCATAATAAATTATCTCTTCTTATGGAACAAAAGTGTCGTCTATTCTAAATGCTAAGATTTGACATTCTTATACCACTTCTGCTATGCCCTTTAATTATTGATTATATTCTTTCACCATCTCTCCATTGTCTCGATTAAATATCTTCATTGTGTCTCTCTAGTAATTAAGTCCTATGTTGATTTAGTCATTCTTGTTTTCATGGAGGCAAGGAAACTAGGGAGAGGATTTTGTAAATTCTTGATGCCATTAGGTTAAGGAATCTAAACATCTTTCCCACCCATTTGCATGATGCATATAATCCTCCAAGTGGGTGGATAGGATTAATGTTTCTATGTATACATATTGCATACCAATACCCTTTTATAAATCCTTATCGACTAGGGATAAATCCTTATGGATAGCAAGAACATACTCAATAGAGTCATTGGTATCATATTTTACAACCTCATAGTACTCCCCTTGATGTTTTAGATGATCAATTTCCTTCTTGTGTGACTCTATTTTTGTAGCCATTCCGAGGATGTCTAATTCATTCCCTTGAGTTGCGGTGACTAAATTTGTTCCCGTTGCTACCAGATCCATGTCATCCAGATCCATTACTATGGTTTTTACGATATCAATTATGATTTTCTCCATCATTGTTTTCCTTTTCTTATGTTTGGATTGAACCACCTACTTTCTTATGTTTGGATTGAACCACCTACTTATTATTTTTGTTAATTGTAAATAATTCCATTTGTACCACTTCATCTCTCTCAAAGAAGTGCCATAAGGTCAAGTTATGCTGAATTGGAGTGTAAACTCCATCCATTTCCCCTAGTCCCAAGTGAATGTTTATTTGTTGGCATTTAGGTTCTAAATGCTCCATTGCGGCTTCTCCATTTCTCATAGGAATTGTTCCTACTCTTACTTAGGTTTAAGAGCTCCTTTATTTTACCTCCATTATTGTGTGCACACTTGTTGGTTGAAGAGAGGGAATCTTTATTTTCTACGTGATTCTCCTCTCCACTTGGGGTTTTGTTGAATGAATATTTGATGTTTCTGGATCTCTATGATGATGTAGCAATGTCTAACTTGATCATTGATCTTTCCATATTTACGGTATCTTTGAAAGTATCTTTCTTCTTTGCATGCACTTCCTCGATTCTTCTTATCCTCTCAAGGACCTCCTCATAGTTCCAATCTCTTCTCTTTACATCTTCTTTCAAAAAACTATTCATTGGAATAGGGATATTTGATGGCCAAATGAGACTCATGGTTTGCAATGATATTGTTTGGATTGTGCTTCTTGAAGCATTCGTATCCAAATATACACAAGTATATCTTATTTTCTTATGTTAGTGCGTCAATGGAGTTTGGTAGGCTATATTGTCCTATAATAATTGGATATTCTGGGTAGCACTTCATATATTTTGTTTCTAATTCTTCATTTTACCGAAATAAAATGGTTTGATAAGAAATGTCCCTAATCACCATTCTATCCTGGACATAATTTGGTAAGGCATGGCGTGCTTTCATAACTTCATAGAATCTAATATAAATTGTTGTCTCATCTAGGTACCAATATATTATAGTTCCCATGACCTTAACTATGTACTTAGATAACACATGGAAATTTATCCCAAATATCAAATCATATAATGGGGCCAATAAGTGATCACAAATTCATGTAGATTTTATAGTGTATTTATTCTCCCATGAGTCTTTGTAGTATAAATCAATGGAAGGGAAAGAGTTGTTCCAATTCTATCACATCCTTGGTAATTGATTAGTTGCATGTACAATGTCCAAGAGATAGGAATCCATGTAGAATTATATATTGACACATTTTGGAGTATCCTTCACCTTCCCTGAGACATCATTTAATGCATGTGACAAGATGATTGACCAATTGAAAACCATCACCTCCTCAAGTACTTAATGTAGTAATGGGACCCATGATTCTTCAAATTTTGAAGTATCCTTCTCTCCATAGACCCTACTAACTAGAACTGATGCATTTCAGATTGAAGCTCTATGGTTGAAGGTGAGGTGCCATTTTGTCCTTATAAATCTAAATTGTCTTCCTTCCTCCCACTAACCCTTCATGATATCATGTTAGTTGTGCTCTTTGGAGAACTGTTTGGCCCAACTATTAGTCATGTATTTATCCACTCTTGTGAATTTGTAATACACATCGAGGTTTCCAACTTCATATTATGCTATAAACCTACCAATATCAGACAATATTCACCTTGTTTCCACAATTGTGTGCTCAATAAGTGATTAAATCACATCGGAGAAAGGGGATATTGTTGATATTATTTCCACATTATAGAGTTGGGATATTTGGACATAATGTTTTCTAATAGCATCATTAGTGTCTTGTTCACTTGGGTTGGTGAATCTCTTCTTTGTACATACTTAATAGTTCCCTTATTCATAGAAATGATGTAGGTCAATGTTGTTGAAAGTAGTAGTGTATAAAATTGTGGTTCCTTCCTTACTTCCGGTTTGATAGTTGAAATTATTTGTTTGCCTGAGGATTCCATATTGGAGGTTGCCACTTATATTTTCATCCTCTTTGGGGCCATTGGGATGATCCTACCATCATGAATTATGAAGCAACACCAATCTTATTAGCAATGTTAAAAAACAAAAAATGAAGATGGATTTGGCGTTATGAACTATGTAGTATGTGGAATTTGAATATCATGTAACCTTACATGAAAAGAGGTAGTGTTTCCCTTTAGGAAATTGCCTTAGAGACACACTTATATGGGTGTGATTTGTTGTTGTTTTAATGAATAATCCTACTCATGATACCTGGACCTATTTTTCCATATCATCAAGTGCATTCTTGTGCTCCTTAATTTTAATGGATTCAATGGTATATCAATCATGGTGCCTTATTATCTCAAGATAATATTTTCTAGATGGTGCTTCATTTTACCTCAAACTACAGGATGGATGTGTCATCATAGGTTTGGTGCCATGCATGGGGATCCATGTCAACTGACGTGGATGAGTCATTATCACCAAAAGATCTACATCAACATTCATGTACATTCATCATCATTTGTATCACTATTTATCATTGTAGAATGAATTAATAACACATGTATGAGGGGCATCCCATTTCCTTGTAATCATGTTCATACTTGAGAGAATATTTGATGTAAAATTGAACTAATTGGTCATACCATAAGTGTGAACACAACTAGTCTCAACTACTTGGCTTCTAGAAGTTTCAAGAGAATGTTTTGAACACTCCTTTATTATGTATTATTTTAATAGATCTTATAGAAAGAGGCACAACTACCTTTTTCCACTTTATGGCTATTAAACCATACTTATACACTCAAATATATCACTCCACCTATTTTGACTAAGTCTTCACACCTTTGTGGCCATTTTTCAATTATTTTATTCCTCATCTAGCTAAGCGATCTTCCTTTTGACTTGGTAGTCACCATTTTTCATGGATTTTTCTCTCTCCCACCTTCTTGGGTCATGTGAACCATCTTATTGGACCTTTTTTTACCATTATTTTAATCATTTTTTACCATTTCCTTCTAGAGATTCCATCTCCTTGACTAGATCTCTCATGTAGACAAAGATTAGTTAGGAATTAGTTAGAATACCACTTGTATTGAACCCCTTTCTTTCAAAATCACATGGAATTGTAATTGATGGTTTAGATGCCTCCTCCTATAAAATAAGGCACTCTACCTCATTCAATTAATTTGGTTGGATATCAATATACATTTTCTTTTCACTAGAATTGTGACTGGGGTTTTCTTATTTTCAAGTATTTTTTTAAGTGAGGTTCAAGATCCATTGTATTAGCAAGGAGAGAGTTTAATATTTTGAGGTATAGTTTTCAAAGGGTATGTGTAAAACCACCCTTTACTTTTTTTTTTTAACTTTAGTTTGAAATAGTAGAGTAAATTGTCCATGCGGGAATTTTCTTTTTATTTATTTTTGGTTCAATTTCAAAATATTTGATGATTACTTTACTTGTATGAGAGCTAACCCTATTGTGAAGGCATAGGTGATAGATCTCAAGTTTGAAGTACCTCAACCATACCTCTAAGTGGTGATGCAATTAAACACTCAATACCCAAAGGATAGCAAAGGGATAAATGAATTTCATCTCAACATCAAGGAGCCAAAGAACTAATCCTAAACATTCCCTAGCCAACCACTTTTTTATATAATTTTTCTTCGTTAATTTTTTTTGTTTAATTTGAGGGAGATTCTCATAAGTAGGTTGCTGAATGGATACAAGGGAAAGATTTTCTTTAGAGGGTTCTGGTGTATCCTTTTCAAGGGGAAAATGATGAGGAATTTTTTTATCCATTTTTGTCTCAGAAGGTTTATATACAGGAGACAGGATGGATATTGGATGATTTGGAAGGATATAAGGATCGAGAATGGGTTTATTAGGAATATTATCCTTCTGTTTAATTTATAGCAGTGATTTTCCCATATTGGAGAAGGATTCTCCTAATCCTTCCATTAATTCTTCATGATTTCTTTTGGACTCTCTAGATTTTGTAGATATTTCTATTAGAGCCGTGTCCATTTTTTCTTTGACATCTGTATCTTTATCATGTATTTCATTTACAAACTGGACTACAGTGTTTATAGAGAATTGCAAGTCTCTGATTTGTCCACGTCTGGCATAGTCATTTGTTACAAATGTATGTGTAGCCATGCCTCTCAAGGCTCTGTTTGTCCAATTTAATTGTTCTGCTAGTGATTGGACTCTTCTGTCAACACCCGTTAGTTGGGTGGCTTCATCAGAAAGCAGTAGAGGTACTGCTCTGACTTGTCTATTATTGTCTTAAAGGACAATGCCTTTGAATGGAGGACAAGTCGAACTTGATTCAACTGTCTGTCCTTCCAGACTTTTCCACTTGTGTTTAGGAGGTGCTTCCGATCCCCCTTCCATCATTTGGACTTCAGCCTTCTGACTTAATTTCTTCCATTCATAGAAAGAAATCCATATTTCTTTGTCAAAGATATACTTTTTCCATTTTTTTGATAATTCTGCTTTTTCTTTATTTGATGTGGCTATGTTGAAATCCTTTGTTTATGGATTTGTAAACAAATCCCAATTTAACATCTTTTTGATCCAGACTTCTTCTATGGATCCCTTGGGGCATCCTTTCATTATTGAATGGAATTTGTGTATTTCATCTATTGAGGGTCTTTGCTTCAAAGACAAATTAATAATTAATGTGTTCCCTTAGTTCAAGTTAGTAAGTTATTAATTTAGATTATTAGTAACTATCTTGAATTAATTTAATTCTCAAGTTAAATATTTTCTGAGTTTTACATAATCTTTTAGATTAATTTGGAAATTTTTACGAATTCTTAATAACCATAGTGCTATAGGTTTCATGTGATTTTAATTAAGTTTTAAATATCATTTTCGACACTTGGTTTTATGATTAATTCATACTTGGGGTTGTATTCAATTCAAAGATTACATGTTTTTAAGAATAAATTTCACATGGATTAGATGTGATTTCATGCTAAATGGTGTATACTCATTAAATTTTGAGAATTTCATTTATTTAAAACAATGTTTCAATTGTCTTATATCTTTCATGAACTACACAAGACAGATGTTTAATTATATGTTGGGAACTATACTTTGATCAAATGCTCATGTGTGATAGTTTATCACAACAACTTCTCATTTTCTCCAATTCATATGCTTGTTGTCCACATAATTTATGGGTGAATTTTTGAGTTATATCATGGATGAAATGTGTCTCTAAATGTTTATTTATGATATCAATTATTTTTGGGTTATTGCAGAACTTATCTTAAGCATATCAACTTTAATAAAACAAAAATCTAAAGTGTGTTATCTTTGTTTCAAGTTCCTTTTTTTATGCACTTTAAATTTCCAATTTATCTAATTTTGAGCACTTCATGTTAATAATGCAAGTTATGATGATATCACGATGATGGAAATTTTCTTGGGCAAGACCCTAAATCATTTTTAGGCTAGATATGTGTTTCAACGTCTATAAATAACAAGAGGGGGCTGACGTTAAACATATAAAATTGCGGCTTGGGATGCACTACACGCTGGGATACATGAGAGTTCAAGAGGCTTGATCTTTTGTCTCTCCTTGTTGAAAGTCCTTGTAATCCATGTTGGTACCCATTCGAGTAGTGTTGCATTAGAAAACACCTAAATATGGACATTACTTTCATGTACCCTTGGGTATATCATAGGTCCCATAGGAAACCTGAAACTAACCATTCGACCACCAGATTGTTAAAGTGCACCGAAGACAACATTCAGGAAGATTACTCTCTTGTACCATGGGTGTTCAATCCTAAAGGTGTATTTGAGATCTGTAGCATAAGGCATACCTTTTGACTGGAAGATTTTTTTTTTTTTTTTGTCTTTCACAAAGTATCTTTGGTTTTACAATCACTTGCATTTGAATGATCATGGGAAAAATAACACTTAATGAATAAATATTTGATAGACGAAACATAATAAACACTCATAAATACTTCACCATTTGGTACTTGATCATCAAATAATTAATCATTCAAGAAATCTCCTAAGCATATTTGGTCAACCTCATTTACATAATCTAATCCTATCCACATTCACTCACATGTACTTAAACAATAGGATTAGGATCTAGTATAGGGAATCCTCCTTTAGGTAGGAAACCATCTTCCTAATGTAGAAGTGAGGGGAAAGGTTGCCGAAGTGACAATGGGTAGCTTGCTTGTTTGTATCCTTAGGTTTTCCCCTTAGATAGGTTCAGAATTTTCCTCTAGGGAGAATCCATAGATAACATGTAACATTAAGTGATATAAAACATATTTTTAGAAGGGCCATAATGGATCTTTATGTACTACCCATTAGAATGATATAATTACACAAATACGACCTAATATGGTATGAGTTTGATAACAACATTACAATGTGGCTAACTATATTATATCTTTAATAATGATTAAGACCTAATCAAAATTGTTTAAGAGTATGAAAGGGAAATACCCGTTGAACAATAAAAAAATCCAGACTCGGGTTCATTTTTTTTTTACTTGAAGTGGAGGGAAAATGCATTATTCACCCTTCAAATCCTATTTCTAACAATCTCTCTACATAGGTGTTGAGTTAGTTTCTCTATACAAAAACCATGACAAATTGGTAATGTATGGCACCTTTTGGAAGTGAAAGAGGATAAGAACTATGACCACCTTTGCACAGATTTGACTATACATAACACTACTTCTCACCCACCTTATGCTTTTAAAATGTGCGACTTAAATGATTTTTTTTGAATTCAATCGTTACTTGAGTTGACAACAATGCCGCAAAATCTTTGAAAAATGAAAAAATATGGAAAATGGATCAAATAACTATTGAGTGTTAGCCTTCTTAATGATATCAGGTTCCTTTGAAAGTTAAATGGTCCCTTTCTTTGAAAGACTCCAATAGGTTTAGTTGGTCCTACTCCTAAAATTCAAAGGGTTTAGAGATAGCGATAATTTTTTAATATCCTTTGATGTTATACAGAGGGGAATGAACTCAATGCCAATATTTATACTTGAATGAGGGTGCCACTTTATATATCGGGAGTCAGAGAGAACAAGATGTCATGACATGTTCAAGAAGGCCAAAATGTGAAGCATGAAACAAATATTATGGTAATGTCGGAGGGCCCCACTCCTTCTTTGATACTTTGGAGGCTAATGTTATCGAGGAAAATCCAAATGATTCAGAAAAACATTGCTCAAAAGGTTTGAAATAAATTAAAGGGGAGGCTTCACGTTGAAATCATGAATCGATTGATTAATGTATATTGGGAGGTTTATAATAATAACTCAAACTTTTCTTAGAAAGGATATGATAGTTTCTTGTATGTTGTTACTCCACTTGTGGTCAAAGGTCGGCGGAGGTGGCTGGATGGTAAAGTCAGTCTTGCAATGAAGGTCAGGTCTTGTGCTCAAACCTGAGCAAGGACGTGGTCTAGTTGTAGAATAAATCTTAATTGGGACAAGCCCACTTACCTTTTAGGAGAGGCAGGCGTGGGGGGGATAATCTACGATCCCGGGGGGAAAAATACACAAGCTACCATTCTAATCTGGGGACTGAAACCAACAACAACGCCAAGGCCTACACCCTCTTAAAAGGGGTACAACTGGCCCAAACCAAGGGAATCCAAGAGATTGTAGTCCTAGGGGACTCCAAAACCATAATAATATTGATGGTTAAGGGAACAAACCCCAGAGACCCAAGTCTAAAGCAAATTTTGGACAGAACCCGACTAGCCTCCAGAGATATCAAAACCACCTTTTATCACATACTTTGGGGCAAAAAAAGCGAAGCTGACAATATGGACAATGCATCAATAGGGGAAAACCAAGGCACCCTTAGTATCGACAGAGTCTCAATCCCATCACCCCTCTACTAATGATCACCCAAGAGAGGAAAAATGCCATGCACATGGGTAGTAAGAATTTTTGCCACGCCCAAATTATGAGGGAAGGGGGAATTTTCACACATTCAAGATTGGTCCCCCCGAATGAGTGTAAAGGAAGACACAACAACTTAAGGTGGATGCTTGCAGTTGTCTATGTGGATGAAAGTAACTGTAGGCACACTAGGTGGCATGCGCCACACACAGACCACTCCTCCCGAGACAATAAGGTGGCCATCATTTCAGATAAAGAAAAATCCCTACTTTGCGTTGGAAATCCAAAATCTCTACTTCATTTGTGTGGAATTGCAGTATGTGACTCTCACCTCCCACATTGTAGTAGCTCCCCTATCGTCAGACTCACCTCCACTCTCCCCTCCATGGCGTCAGCTGGTACAATTTGTAGTACATTTTGGTTGAATCATCCCTCGAACCCGCAGGAAAGTGTGTCATTCCCTCCTTCAACAATCATGCAACAGTCCTTGTCTAGTGCATGGCTCCTGTGGGAAATCCCTTCCGCTCTTTTTCTCTATCGGGTCCAACTGTTATTTAATTTAGCTCTCTCGCTACCTTCGTGACATTCCGGGCTTCTGTTACGAGTAATCTGGGTCTCTCCTTGATCTGAGTCACTGGTCCTCAAGTCTCCCTCTCCCTCCCTTTTTAGATCTCGTTGTGGCCTCATGCTTCTCCACGGCCCCCTGAATTAATCTCGTCATAACGCTCAGAAATTTTGTGCTCCCTGGTTTTCCACATTTCCCCCTGTAACTTAGTTCTTTAGCTGACCTCCCGAGTCTCTACAATTTGTTCCCTTGTTTCCACAGGCCCATCTCTCCCTCTATCCGAATCCTCTTCTCGGTACCATGTAGAACCCACAAGAGTCGGCTAGGTCTGGCCACTCTTCAAGCAACAATGAAATGCAACAAGCAACTGTTTCTTAGGAAGACTCAGGCAGTTGGCCCGAGGATGAATGGGAGGTTGAGTGTGGTGGGTGCAATAGCCTAAGAGTGCAAATGGGAGCGATGAGAGACAATCAAGACTTCGAGATGGATACCTTATCTCAACACTACTTTATGATAGGCGAGCTTCAAGATGAAAGCGATGCCCAATGAAGTCAAATTGAAACCAACCGTCTGCAGATTGAGACACTACAACAAAGACTATACCAACTTGATGAATCACAACCTCCTACAAGCAACTCAGATGATCAACAAGGCTACTCAAGGAACTTCCAGTCAAACTTGATCAACCAAGTGCCAGACCTGAATGAACCCCTCCTAGAATTCAGGGTGAACATGCAACAAACCAAGGCGGAGAAGGGTAATTAAGCTCAAATCTTTGTATGTATCGCTGAATTTCTTTTTTCAGTGGCTCCTATTGTCAAATTTTTCCAGGAAACTCTACATACCGAAATTTTGTAAACCAAGGGGGATGCGACTTACTATTATTACAATCCCCATTTTTGTAATCAACCCTCTTTGAGAGGAATTTCAACACGGTCTTTCAGGACTCTTTTTTTGTAACACCAATGGATTTATCCACACTAGTTAATATAATTTTCCCATTTCTTGTTAAAAAGAAAGAAAGGATATGATAGTTGTTATTCATTTGTAAGGAGAGTTAGGCCTACCATAGTATTGGGTTTTAGAGAGGTTCAAAAGAGTCTAAAGTCATGCAATATTGAAAAAACTTGATGATAAGAAGGAACAATTCATTTGAATTGAGGATTGGATGGATTACAAACACAAGAAAATTAACAAGTTCAAATTTAAACTTAAGAGTCTTTGACCATAGAGGTAGGGCCTCTTTGGTAATGAAAAGACACAAACCGGGGTCATAGAGAATCCTTCAAAATATCAAGTTCTACCCTTTTCATTAGGGATTCAAAAAGTTTAAACATATTGGACCATTTTCAAATATCTCTCATAAGGGTTTGAATCACTAATTCAAATCATCTTGATGTGGAGGGAAATAAAATTCTAAATGCTTGAATATTCGATCTTGGGACTCACCTTTGATCTAATGGATTAGGTAATTAGAGGGCTTCGAAATAACATTTATCAATTTACTATTAGGGAGGAAAGACTTTGGTTTCACCAAAAAGAAAACATGTCTATCTCTCTTAGATTCTAATCATCAAATGGTCTTTGTTAGTAGACCATAATAAAAAACCGTAATCAAACTTAACATTTGACAGGGCCCGATTGAAAGTTAATGAAGCCGAGGATCCAAACCTATGAATTCTAAGGATGGTGACATCACAGACAAATCTAAGACAAGTGATAACAACAAGGATTTGGATACAGATGAAGTCTTTAAATTTTGAGTGGGGAATAGACATATGATGTACAATCCATAACACTAAATAAAAGAGGACCTGTACATATGTTATGGTATTGTTTAAGGCTAAACAATTGTAATGGCCATTAAATCAAGATGGGGGGTCACAAATCAGTGAAACTATTGATAGGTGGGTGGATGCTTGAAAATCAAATTATTATGAGAGCATCCTTAGGAGTTCCTTAGTGTTTTCTTGGATAATCCTTCTTAAAGAAAATCCCATTATGTTACCTCCTCCTACATGCAATGATTAAAAATAATCCCATATGGTTCAAAAGGTGCAACTTACACCCTAAGGTTTGTTGATCCATAAGAATGGTTCAAGAGACATAGTGTCATTGAAAAGGTGTTGATGGAGACTAGAGGTGAGGAATAAATTCCTATGGGATGAGTTTTTATAGATGCATAGACTCATCAATGCTTATGGGCCCACCACCCTCTCTCATTTCTAGTTTGTGCATCATGGTTCGGAGTTGAGTGAAAATTGGACTATATGTGGTTCCCACCCATTGCTTACTCGTGGCGCTTACCTTATATTGATTATCCATGGGCCTTGCTATCATGCCATTTTCATTCATTTATGAAATTTAAGTGCTTTGTACCCATACATCACAAATTGATTCTTAATGCAATTTATAAGCTCAAAACAATGGAGGACATGTTATTTGAATATAAAAATTAAAATTCAATTTCCCATTTGACCATTTGAAGAATTGCATTCTCCCCCTTTTCATGTGGTGTGAAAATTCGTACAAAGTCTTTTATGAACCATACAATTATTGTTATAACAATATTTCCTGTTTTCTCATGTGGCCATTTAATATCATGGTCACTTCAAACACTACCTTGGTTAAGGGACACCTATACCATTTAAACCAATTCATTCAATTGAGGGTTATAAGGCCATTCATAGTGTAAATATAGTTCCACAAGTGAATATTTGACATTAAATCTCCATTTTGGAGCCAAAATGGATTCAAGAAAAAAATAGAAATTGAGACCTCCTCCCTCCATTTCAACAAGCTCAATTTGTGCAATGTGACACTACAAGTTTTTTTCCAAGGATTGTGAAGCCCACTTACTTCAATCCTTTATTTTTAGTTTCATGGTGGTTTTGTTGTCCAATTATCCGCTCACTTACAATTTCATAAGAGGAAATGCTGCCAAAATCACTCTAGAATTAGAGGGAGAGTCCTAAAGAGGATAGGGCCCCAAAAACAAAGAACATTAGATGCCACTTCCACTAATATTCAAGGTGAAATATTAATTTTTTTTTCACTTTTCCAATTTGTGATAATAAAAACATTTCATCCCCCACATGTTCAAATGGTTTGCATGTTTTTTCATTTAATTATGGAGTAACTTTTTGGAATAATTACATTGTTAGGAAATAATAACATTGGTTTCTTGTTGTCATTGTGCATATGTTCATTTTAAGGTTGATTATCCACTTGAATCCTCATCTAATAATATTGGTTTCTTGTTTTCATTGTGCATATGTTTATTTTAAGGTCTTGAATCCTCATCTTCCTGCTCCATTTTAAGACCAATTATGCTAGTCACTTCGTTCAAGGTTTGCCTCTCTTTTCCTCTCTTGGTTTCCACTCATTTGATTCTTAACTTACATTAAATTATCTCACTCACACACTATATTTATGTTATTTTGTCACTTACACTTGAAATCACACACAATTGAGTGACAACCATACCAAGGATGAGAGATTGAATATCATCCTTGGTTGGATTTAGGATTATTTCCCAAATGTTTAATGTTTTCTAACAATGACAAGGGCTATATAGATTTTTGTTTTTCCCCAACACATTTTTTTAAAGTTTTTAATTTTAAAAAAAATGTTGTTTTTGCATATAAAAAATTGAGCTATTGTTTTCATAGTTTAGGTGTAGTTGAATGATAGGTACACTATTTTTTTCACATGGGATTTATGTATGTTTTCCTTCCCTAGAGGCATAAAGGGCACTTCTGTTGTAATCTGGTCCATGTAGGTGCTTCAAAAGCTTTCTTTTTTTGGGTTTTTTCTTGTTGGGAGGGTGGTACACTACATGATAATTTATCTTGAATTATTTCCCACCTTGTTTGTTGATTATTTGATTAAATTGAATTAAGTCAAAATGACTTGGAATTGATAAAATAATAAATTATTTATTTCCAAGTACTTGTCATTTCCTTTATTTCTTTTAACAATTTTTTTAGTTCAACAATATCACCCTTTACCCTTTGCACACAAAAATTACAACATCATCAAATAATATTTAGAATTAACTAAATTGACACCTTAATCTAATCTATAATCAAATGATATTATGACACCTAAATTGACATCAATTCATGATAGGGTGTAACAAACATAGTGATAGTAGATTTCTTTGACAACAATCAAAATTAGATTAAAACAATATCTTAGGCATAGGTGATCAAAAAAATGCAAGATATTTGAAATTTGAAGAAGTTTACTAAGTGGGGAGAGGAGACATTAAGAAATGAAAGTGTTTTTGGGGGCCTATTCTTGAAATATATATGAAATGGTGAGATCATACTATAGATGCATGAGTATTCCCTCATATTTCTATTTGCATGACTACTTAGTTATTTTAGACCCCCCAACTCATTTCTAATGAAGAGGTGACTTATTGGCCTATATTAGGAATTTCCCATGTGACTCACTTGGCGATTATGGAAAATATGTGAGACATATAGTGTATGTCCCCTTGGGTGTGGAGAAATATAATTAGTCTCATTCTTACCTTCACTTGATATGCACACTTTAGATGATAACATATCTTACACCAACTACATCTAAATGATATATTCATGCAGTCCAAGGTTTTTCTATGAACCCTAAGATCTATCTCAATATCCATCCCATACAAAAAAAAACTATTCCCTAGGTTCATATCCAAACAAATATTTTCCATGGTATTATTCTCCATCATGACCGTGTTTTCATTTGTAGCCATATATCTTCTCAATTTATTTCCAATGGATTTGAAAACTTCCTCTTACCAAAGTTTTAGGGGAAGAAAGGGTAGTTTCACCCATGTAAGAATGAAATAAACCTTCTCACGTGGAGGGGTGAAACATGTATTCTATGATTTAAAGAATGAATAGTATCGTCCCAATACCATAACCCCTTTCCAATGGTATATGCATCTTTCTAATTGTTAAAATGGAAAGTCATGAACCATATAGCTACAATATGGAAAGATGGAAAAAAATCCAACATCTTCCACCAAGTTTTATTTATTCAATAATTTAATTTTTTATTAGCAATATCCCACCCATTGAAGTGACCAATGAGGGTGATCTCTTGGTATATATAATTTGACTTGATACTAGGTCTTCCATCAGGACCAAGTTCAATATTGTGTCATTTCTCAAGATCACGTTGAAATTTTTCTTTTTTTTTACCTCATGCACTTGGGATTAATTCCATCACTACTCCAAAGGTGTAACCATATCACCAATTGTTTGAGACCCCACTTCGTGGTGGGCCTCTTGTATTTGTTTAGAAATTCTCCCAAAAACTTAGAATTGTAACTACAAGGAAAATAATCCCCATATCAAGAGAATTTTAACTTATAAGGATTCAATCCAAAGTTTACTCATGAAAAATAAGGGCTTAGTCTTCCATCTGTAAACTCCACTATGGAAATTATTCCTCTATGAGTAATTAAGAGTATCCTCAAATTTACCCCCAAGCTCTTTGTTCATAATGGATTTTAGTGACAATCAACAGACCTTGAGAGAGTGCAAACAAACCAAATCGGAGTGCAAATAAACCAATGTACATCTAAGATACTAATATGAAGGGAGTAATATTTTCCATATTAGACACTCTTACAATGATGTCATTATGATTCCCTTGTAGCTCTTCCCCATGTGCAGAGATTCCCTTTTCATGATACCCATTTCTTCTGTGATACAAACCCTAGTTTGTCATTAAAGGTATTGTTCCTCTGGATTTTTCCTGGCTAGGGAACAATTCCAAGGCACACAATGAGGCTTATATAAATCCTCCCCTCTTTAGAATCTCTTGGAAGAATCCAAATGCTAGAGGAGGGAAACTCTCATGGATAATATATTCAATAATGCTCGTATGCATAAGTAAATAAAATAAATATAAAAAGAGAAATTTCATGTAAGATATGAATAAAAAACTACACAATTCATCTAATCTAAGAGGGCACCATAATCCCTATTTCCCAAGTTATCAAAATAAAATATTGTAGAAATAAAGAGGTTACTTCAAATATCAGTGTGTAATATTTGAAGTAAAACAAATAGAAGTCTAAATACTAATGTAGAGTGGTAGTCCATTAATATTAATAACTTTGAATAATATGTGCTATCAACTATTATGCAATATGTAACTATCTAAATGTAATTTAAATAAATCTAAACAATCAATACCAAAATCCATGTCCAGTGAGGCGCGCACCAGATTGTTTCAACATTAGTGTCTGATATAAAAATGGTTATTCACTAAAACAATGATTAATGTAGTGCCATGAGATAGTGAATATCATTCATGGAACAAGCAAACACAACCTGGAATCTAATGAAGGTTTTAGAAAGTGAATACAAATTAAAATGCTCAACTTGTCAAACATTCATCAAACATATATATATATATATATATATATGTGTGTGTGTGTGTGTGTGTGTGTGTGTGTGTGTGTGTGTGTGTGTTACATATTTTATATAATTATATATATTAGGTGTTTAAATTCACTGGTTTTACATATATGATGGGTTTTAATTATGTTAAGTGGTTGTAGCTTAATTGGTTGGGGTGGGGAGTTTTCTCCTTCCCACCCAGGTTCGGGGAGTCTCATTAATATGACATGCTGCTCTCATTTTTTTTAATATGCTATTTTTAATTCCTTATCAATTCATTTAATTGAAATTGAAATCATTGAAATATAAGAGAAAGAAACATTGATTATTTATATTTCCAATAATGTAAATTTTATCATACATAATAGAATGACATTTAAATGTGACTGACCTTTTTGGTTGAAGGTTTTTTTCAAAATGTAAACTATGACATGGCTACAAATTTATTACTTACATGGCCACTACTCTATGACTTGGTCCAAGTTTTCCATCATCATCTCTTAGCAAGTAATACATGAATTGAACATTTACATGTTTCTTCACATAATCCATGTAAATATTCACATAATTTCATTTTTTTCATAATGATTAATAATTTTAAAAGAAGAGACAAATAAGGATAAATTATAGATTTTAAAAAAAGTTTCCAAGTACAATGACCATAAATTAATTCAAATTACATGATTTTGTTTCATTTAATGTTTCACTTAAACCAACCTTGAAAAAATGAAAAAGACTTCAATGCTCCATTTACATTAGTTTATTTGGTTTCCATTATAACATTTGTATTCTTATATTCAATCCTGGTGATTTTGATGAAACATTTTATGCAAGTGACTTTGAAAAAATATTTCATAAAAATCTCTTAAACAATGATAAATTTTTAATTTACCTCTAATCCAATAAACTATGATAAAGTTTTAAATTAGTTTTGGCCCAACATAAATTACTTCTGATTCAATCCAACATAAACTACCTATGATCTAATAAACTACGATAAATTTTTAAATTATCTCTGGTCCAACATAAATTACCTCTGATGAAATCCAACATAATTCTATGTCACAATGTCACGAACATTTCTTGATGTCACAATCTGATGAATATATGCCAATGTTACAATCTAATGTACAAAACCCACCAACACAATGCGACATAGAAAATTAAAACTTTTTAAAACTTTATCATAGTTTATTGGATTAGAGGTCAATTAAAAGTTTATCATTATTTAAGAGATTTATGTATATATTACCTCTTATGAAATCCAACATAACTCTACGTCACAATGTCACAAACATTTCTCAATGTCACAATTTGATGAACATATGCCAATTTCACAATCTGATGTACAAAACCTACCAACACAATGCGGCGTAGAAAACCCAACATTGCAATGTGACGTACACTACATTATAATGTCCCTATGTGATGCACATAGTAACGTTGCAATATGAAAAACATAGTAAGGTCTCAATGTGATGATCATAAATATATGTCGCAATGTGATGAACATAGCTCTGTCATTGTATTTTGATGAATATATCTTCATGTCACAATGTTACACACATATCCTAATGTCACAATGTGACAAACATTTCCAATCGTCACAAAGTGATGAACATAACCCCTTGTCGCAATCTGATGTACATAATCTAATGTCACAATGTGAAAAACATATCCCAACATTGCAATGAGATTAACATTTCCCGACGTTGTAATGTGATGAACATAATCCACATCTCAATGTGATGTTGATGTTGAAACCTCGTTATGTTACAAAACTCTTTCCTTTGTCACATTGCGACAAACTTTGTAATGTCGCAATGTTACACACATAGACCTATCATCACTACATGACAAACCATAGCACCAAAGTGTGATATACACACATATCCCAATGTCACAATATGACAAACATTTCCAAATGTCACAATGTGACATAACTTCTTGTTGCAATGTGATGTAGAAAACCCAATTTCGCAATGTGACAATCATAGCCCAACATTGCAATGAGATGAAAATTCTCAATGTTGCAATGCGTTGAACATAACCCACATCACAATGTGACATTCATGTTGAAACCTCATTATGTTAAAATACTCTTTCCTTTGTCACATTTCGACGAACTTTGTAACATTGCAATGTTACGAACATAGACCTGTCGTCACTATTTGATGAACCATAATAGTACAATGTGATGTACGTGCATATATTGACATCACAATGTGACAAAAATTTCAAAACGTCGTAATGTGACAAACATAACCCATTGTCACAATGTGATATACAAAAACCTAATGTCACAATGTGACAAACATTGCTCAACATTGGAATGACACGAACATTTCCCAACATCACAATGTGATGAACATAACCCACCATGGGAGTGTGACAAACCTATTGGAACACCATAATGTGAGTAACAAAAACCCTTCATCTCAATGTATTCAACATAATCCATCCATGTCATGTGACGAACAAAACCTAATCACCATTGAAATGCGATAGTGTGATAGCAAACCATGGTTAAACATAATCAACATCAGCCACCATAATCATCTCCACATGGTGTACGGAGGTCGGCCATGGGCATGCACAACCATAGTTAAATTCGCTCAACCATGGTGATAGTCAACCATAATCAAGCATGGTGAAAGTCAACCATGCCCAACCATAATGGTTTATTAATTAATGCATTTATACACAAATACATTAATGTGTTAAAGTGTTAATGTATTAATTATTCAACAAATTAATATAATGTTTAAATCTAAGTATTAATATATAGATAATAATAAAATACTAATATTAAATGAAATACAATATAAAGTATAAAATTAATGTATTATTAGTTTATTAATGTAGAATATTGTGTTAATTTGTATTGATGAATATTGTATTAATGTATTGATACTTGTAAAAATGTAATACATTAATGTTTTGTATTTATGTAATAATGATATAAAGTAATTTTAATGTATTTATTTATATTATTAATACTTTATTACTTTAATGTATTACTGTACTTTTTTTTTGTAAGTAAGAAACTATATATTACCTATCATGAAGAAAATTACAGTATCCACAATGATATCAGAGATAAGAGTATGATGAATTTCCCTGAAGGGAAACCAATTCAGCTCGACCAAGGTCCTAACATGCCGAAGAAAGCTTAAACATTCATGTCTGAATTGCCCCATAGGGAAACCAAGATGACCGTCCATATGAGTAGATAATTGACAAAATTCTAAAAAAGGTTGCCCTCTGGCCAACATATAAATTAAAGGTGCTGGAAATAGAAAAACATGCATGCATACACTTGGTCCTTCTCCAACTATCATGGTCTATGGCATGCACTATTGGTTTCAACTTCCCTGGCTTGCTTTCCCACATCCCAAGTGAAGGCCACGTTGTCCATATGTGGTGCCAGAGAAAGTATAATGCCCACTGGTGCAATGATGTCCAAATCCTGTGCTTGCATGGGTCGAAGCATGAACACCAACATAGTTTCCAATTGCTCTACATGTTGGCCGAGGTGATCCATACGAAAGAGAATATCATCAATGTCTTAACAGATAGAGAATACCAGGTCCTAGAGAATTGAGACCGAGCCTTGGTACCTCAATCAGGAAGCAGGTGAGCATGAGGAGCATGATTCACCATCTGAGCAGAAGTGGGGCATTGGAATAGGCAGTTCTTCCTTGATAGATAATTTGTCCATATGAACGTGGAGGTCTTCCAACAATGGCATAGGAAAAGAAGGTGGTGGTGAGTCGTGGGGAGAAGGCAGTGGCATGGGAGCGGAATGGGAATAAGGTGACATGAGAGAGGAGTGGTTGGAGGGTGG
>SNQJ01S0065067.1:48965-63778 GCA_010110895.2 Picea sitchensis | reverse complement strand
AAATGAAAATGTCTCATTGGTATATATAGGAGACTAGGAGGTATAATTACAACTAATGGCCTAAAGCCGACATAAATAAAATAACATTACTAATATAATATGCCCCAATTAAGGGGTAATGGGCCAATATTAGGGCTTAACACAATCAGGAAAATCAATCGGCTGTGTTTTATCACAGTTTTCATGAATCAAATATATTCCATGATTCAGGCACATTTGCACAGGATTAAATGAGAGCACTATTTTATAAAAACAAAGTCGTTCTTTCCAAATTAAATTGAACAGAGTGGTATTCCCAATCTTGGAAGATTACATGACATAACATATCGTAACAACCAAACTCACTGACATCGTTTACCAGTCACACCATGCAAACCATAACGAAATCAAATCCAAACATGATCACATTCTAGATTAAGCGTGAAAAAATTCCTATTCAGAGTAGATACAGAACGAATTCAATTGAAAGAAAACGATCAGCTTCGTTAACTTAATCAGGCAAACCAACAAATCAAATCCAAACGAAAACCATTCAAATCTAATGAAAATCTATCGATGTCTAAACTGGGGATGATCAAATCATATATCCAAAATGAAATTTCGTTTATTTTTAGCAAGGCGAAACAATGTATAGGATGAACACCGAATGACAGAGGCATTTGAATGGGAACATAGATATTTGAACACAGAATTCAAATCATTATATTAACCTTGGTCATTCACAGAACTGAAACGATATCAAAATCCATACCTATATGACGAGCAGACGCCTTAATCATGACAATTTAGAGTTGATAACGGCTGTGATCGATTCAACATTCTTGAAAAGGATGGATCCTGTTGTCTTCTACTTTTTATCAGTTGCTTGGAGCTGGTCTCTTTGATTGGTCAACACTGCAATTTGATATTCCAGTGATTGAATTTTCGATTGAAGTAGAGGAACGTCAATGTAGTATCGTTCCAACCATAACTCACATTGGTCACATGACGGCTGTGTGGGTTTTGAAAGAGCAGGCGAGGGTTTGGACATATGGCTGAGGGTTTTGTTAGGCAATTTAATACCAGGGTAGCTAGGATCATCTTTTAGGCAAGGGGGAAGATTTGTCACGAAATCATAAGGTGGTTTGGGGCATAAACCCTATGAGTAAGGATATTCACTGGCTAAAAAAAATTCTATGTCGAAGTCTGAATCCTCACTAAGGATTATAGGCTTTGAATCAGCATAGGGTTTAGTTTTGTTCCTGGTCATCCTTGAAATAATCCTATCATTCTTTTTACCCTTGGCATTAGCAGTAGGGTGCCTTAGGCTTTTTTCTCGCAGGCCTTTTAATAGTTTCAAACTTCTCAGTTATGGCATCAGGTAAGTCAACCTTAGGGTCGACCGAAGGTTTAGGAGGAGGCAGTAGGATATGGAAGGGCACAGGTGGCTCAACCTTGGTTTCAATTACCATAGGCTTGTCAACCTAGACAGGGTCTGCATCCTCAAAACCATTACGAGCGATGAAATCTCTCCAACTATCATCGTGTAAACTCAAGTGATAAACAATAATAAGTTTAATAAGCCCATGGTGGAACATGCTACTGTCAGCCTTCTGCCTTTTAAACCTTTTCGACATTTTATATAGGCTACGCTGAAAGTAAAAGGGAATATTCAACAGGTATCCCATAAAATTCATTATCAAACATAGGTGGTAGAGAAACACAAGTCCGTATCGACCTTCACAGGTCACGAACTGCTTGACTATGATCAAAAGGTCGTGCCATCGTGGTTTAAGCAAATATATGGGCATACCTCTGTCACAAGAGGTGACTTTGCGCGAGAGAAACAACAGCGGCCATGGAACCTCTTCTACCTTTGAATTTTTGAACCAACGCTGGCCTGTGGCAGGTAACCCTATAGTAGAACTGATAAATCCCTCATCGATTTCCAACTGGATATCACCCACCTTGGCTCTACAGCCATTGAAAGTCATGGCAAACTGTTGTGCCACAGCTAGATTAAAACCCTCAAATCATTGCATGAAGGTGAGCCATCCGTTATCCTCCAAGTCTTTGTGGGCATTGTCAAACATTAACAAGGCTTGGTTGCTGTTTGGATCGATTTGCATGACTGGTGCCATGGAACCGAGCACATGGTAAGCCGAGGGTTTGGATCATAACACACATAGGAGCAGAGCTACCCGAGCTGACAGAAGTGAACGGAGATAAGAGCTAGGCATAAATGCCATCGTGCGAAGGTGGTGGAGTTTATCTCTTCCATGAATAATAGTTATTACCAAGGTACAACCGTCGGCTTTCATAGCTATTCTACCCACTATAGCATAGTTCAACAATCATGTCGCTTGGCTAACCAATGAAACAATGGTAAGTGTATAACCAACATGCTATCAACGTTGTGCCAAAGTTTTGAACCATCAATTATTCAATTTGAAACCAATGCCATATGTTTAACCATGCGCCAAAGTATCAGCTCATATCAATCATTTAACCAATGTGCCAATGGGTATTCGTATAATCAACAAGCCAATAGTTATGAAAACACAAACATAGGTATCATATTAAAAGATATAAATGAAAGATTTAACCATAACACCCATGTATTTTCATGAAACCAAAGGTCAAGTAGGTCAAATAAAATGCGAATCCAAATGCCAATGCATTACAAACTCAATGAAACCATATTACACAATCAATCGAATCATGAGTACCGATCAAAGGATCTTGCCAGTTGTATAATGATAAATAAAAGGTAAGCGCAATAGGCATATTGACAAAAGGGATATTGACAGTTCAAATAATGACTTCAATGCAACTTTGAAAGATGAATTTTTCATGCTTACAGTCGTGAAAACAAAACAAAGGCAAATGTGCAAATGTCGCAAAAATAAAAAATGTCGTTTATTTGAAAATTCCGACGAAAAATCGATGTTTGCAAAACATTGGTGTAGGCATCTTATAAGACAATGGAAAAATGTGATTTGGCTGCCAACAAGGACTTGAAGGCTGAAGAAGATTTTAATGGCCATGTGAATGGGCATTTTCTGAAGAAATGTTTTACTTGAGCCACAGGTGGCTCTCATGTATTTTAAATATTGTTTTTCTTTTGTTTTTGTTTTTAGTTCATAAGTGACTCCATATCCCAACAACAAGGCATTGAAATTGTAGAAGAGTTCTTGGCATCTCAAAGGGATAAATCGATGCCCCATAGAGCCTAATGTTATAACATAAATTAGTAAGGCGGGTGTTTTCCTAGGAAGTGACCCCCTTAGGAGAAAAAATGGCAAGAAGTGGGTCAAAAACCCACTTATCCTAAGTTTGAGGCGCAAGAGTGCATTTTTCTAAGCAACAAGCAGATCTGGGCAGCCAAAATCTGTGCGCTTAGATATATGACGCAGGTTCAATTCCATACCCCCCCACCTTTCTACCTTTAATGGGAGGGGGGGGGTCCGATATGGTGGTTTTAGATTGCGGGCCCCCCACTGTTGTGGCTCCTCCTCGTGATTTCGGACCCCCCCTGCTCAAATCAACTTACCACCCCATCCCCCTTTCAATATACCACATACCACTTCCTCTTACCATCCTCATCTCCCTCTGACACTTGTCCTCCACTTACTTGTCCCTTCTATGTCGATTGTGTCAGTGCCACTTCTCACCATATCCTCGCTTGCCAAGTGTACTCCACTTCTCACCTCATGTCACATCCCTCTTTCTACCTCTTCCTCTCACCTCCTTCCATATGTGTCCCATGTCATCTCCACCTATATGGTTGTCCCCACTCTCCCTTCACAACCACATCCTCTATCCCCGCCACATTGTTGCCACGTCCTTTCACCCGACCACTGAACATGTTTCGTATTCTGCCAGGGGTTGTACCAATCGCCTCGCCTGTTCCTCCTCATCAACATCCATAGTCACCGACCAGTCCTCCTCATATGCATCCAACAAAGTGAAGAAGGCAAAAGAAAGACATCCACATCTCCAAGCACGAGCATTGAATCTTCTCACTCAAATCTAGAGGAAGTAGTTAATGTAAATGTGGAAGGTGGGTGAGACATCGTCTCCTTCTATAAATAGAAATCCAGAGAGGGACAAAGCGCAGAGGTAGGCTATCAGTCCGAACTGATAGAGATCACGTCCAATAGAATACTGCATGGGTAGTCTGACCAATGTCTGCATGCGCAGCCTGATAGATAAGCTCGTCAATGTAAAGCCTTGAATGTATGACATGATCACATTTTAGGCAGCCTGAGTCAGTTCTAAGTATATGTAGGCATTTTTTCCATTTTGTTAGTATCGATGGCAGAGCTAAGCTCCCAATTGTAAAGTTTTAGTGAGACCTCTGGTTCTCTGGTTATATACTAATATTTGAGACTTCTTTTTTAATGACATCCAGCCTATTCCTTACTTTTTTCTTCTGACTCTTAAATTCAGGGCATGGATGATCCATTCGGGTGTTGTAATGACTATATAATGTAGGTTTGATTATATCAGTTTTTGCATCATTTTAAGTTTCTTGAATTTTTCAGATCTGAGAGGATATCATACCTGAGACTTTCCCTCCAAAGGCTGCTGGAAGATCGGATTTCCAAAGAATACTTTCATTCCTCTCTCATTTTTCCTCCACCTACTCATGACTATGCAAACTTATGGGCCTAAGTTAGATCAAGACCTCACCTAGCTCTGTATTTCCAACCCATTTTTCTGAGTTAAAATGATATTTTTCTGAGTTTACTCCCATTTTCTCACCGTTTATAAACAACCTGTGACATTTAAACTGATGGGTATCAGACTTACTCCTGCTGCAATCCAGGAGTGAATCTTAGTGCTAACACAGTTTGATGTAGATGTGAAGAAAATTATAGATACTCGATAATTGTAATCGGAAATTGGTTGGTACCAATTTAGACCATTCAACAATGTCTTCAACCGTGGATACATTTGTTGGTGCAATGATTGTTTTATTATCTTAATTGGTAATATAAATTTAACACTTTCTCTCCCTTCTAAGGGGTTCAAACCATCCTACAAGGGAAATTCAAAAATCCCCCTTCCAAAAAAATGTAAAATTTTTAAATCACTTTTCATTTATGAAGGATAACAAATATTGTAAAATTTCAAAAGAATGGTTACATTTTGAAAAACCCATCAGTTTCTCGATTCCCAACATGCCCACATAATCCTACCACCATATTGGTGTATTCAACGGTTTAAGTGTGTCTTAATGAAAGCTTCCTAGAGAAGCTTGGATACCTTGTCTTTTTTAATCCCCATTTGCATCCATGTGCTATGCACATTATCAATCCTTATCGATATGAGAATTGACATTGCATCTTCTATCCATAATTAATGAGCTTAGATCTCATTCTCACMATAATGYGAYTSAATTTTATTATACTTTCCTCCACTCTTATCTTTGCAAAACACCAAAATAATTAGTCATGGTTTATGAGTGTAAATTGTAATCGCATTGRAAATTTGTTAGTAATATTAACTACAAACATGTGGTTTAATGATAATTATGAATAACAAAGAATAGACATCGATTGGACCCAAGGAAATGAGGTCATCTCCCTTTTACCATGTTCACATATTTGATCTCTATAAAGGTCTCTGACATGTTKCTTGATAGTTATTTTKTTGCATTGGTAATGTTATGTGTGTGTTTGTTATCAGCCATGGCATGGTTATATAATTCATATCTAATATTTGATTATTATTTTAGCACATTTGACATTGGTTTCTSGATAAATTAGTATGCAATTCATTGTTGAATAAATTATTTCCATTGATGTGAAAGGTAAGTATTCAAATGAAATGTGACTTTAAGAAATACAAAGTGGAAGTGGATTAGAAATGAAGCTACATGAAAGTGTATTAAATATGAAGTTACGTGAAASTGGATTAAATATGAAGTTATGTGAAARTGGATTAAAAAGTAAAAGAGGATTAAACATGAAGTTATGTGAAATTRTATTAAAAATTAAAAGTGAATTAAAAAGTGAGTTAAAAAGTGAAAGYGGACTAAAAGTGCAGATGGTATTTKCACATGGTTTTAAAACCCATGGTGGTATTTTTCTCATGGTATTTTGAAAAGTAAATTAAAAAAAAAAGGAAATTAATTATTTATTTGATGAAGGTTGTGTCTTTTAAATGCACATGACTTTTCATGTAGACTTAATGATAAAGTATAAAAGGAGAAGAGGATTGTGAGAAATAATGGGTGAATAGCGGAAATGTAATATGTAAATATGAGAATATGATATGGGAAAAGATTGCATATTATTTAAAAAGGAAAGAGTGACAAAGTGTGTGATAATAAAACTAATAGGTATTGTGAAACAAGAAGGATTGAATTCTACATTGATATGGTGAAAGAAGAAGTAGTTTGCGCAGAGAAAATATGATGAAAACAAAAGTGACAAGCACAAAGCAGATTTGGTGAAGGTAGAAGTAGCAAGCAGACCAATGAATGAAATATATATGAATAAATTGTAAACTTGTAAATAGGTTGGTGCCTACAAAACAAATAGTTGTGGGGAATGGTGTCTTCAGTAGATCGATACCTACAAACAATAGAGTGGATCGATGTCTCTAGTAGCTTGGTGCCGACAAACAATATACAGTATCGATGTCTCTAGTAGCTTGGTGCCTACAAACAATACAGTATCAATGTCTCTAGTAGGTCAGTTCCTACAAAAAACTGAAGGGATTAGTGCCTCCAGTAGGTTGGTGCCTACAAACATTTGTAAAAGTAGGTTGGTTCCTACAAATTTATAAAAATAATTTTCTGTGGTTTTCTCTTGAAAGGGTTTACATGTAAAATATTGTGTCTTCTAGTTGTTAGATTTATGTGATTGCTTCATTATGGTTTATGAATGTTAAAAAATGGATATCTTTATATTGAGTCACTCCCCCACTCTCTTAGTATAAGTGTGTGCTCAACAATTAGTATCAAATCCAAAGGTCACAGGTTTGAGTCCGATCGGTTGGTGCTAAGTACCTCCCTTGGTGCTAAGGGGGAGATTTTTGACTTGGTGGTTAGTACCTCCTTTGAGACTCATGACATGGTTTAATAGCCTCTCATGGATCCCTTAACTCTAGCGATTGTATTGGAAACTAATAGGTCATCCTTTTGGTTTAATGGAAGAAGTGGGCCAACAAGTGGTATTAGAGTCAGTTCCTTCAAAAACAATCTAACCACTAGAAGGTAGATCTTAGGAGCACACATGGATAGTTAGTAAGGTTTCTCTACAAACAAGCATCCATTATTTGAAAGAACAAACTCTTCCTTCTAAAGTATAAGGATGCAAACATATCTAATGTCCCTTCATTTTTATTTTGTAATCGTTCATGACTATTTATACATCCCCAAAAACTCCACCAACAGATTTGATCGAGAAAAAGGATAGTGAAAATGATGTAAAATCCATGAATTTCATCTGGTGTGGTCTACTTGTTGGCAGCCATTTTCATTCCTATATTTTCCTTACAAGATGCCTTCACAAGGGTTTTTAACCCTCAATACTCGTCGCAATTTTTTTTTTTTAAATGACACTATTATCTTTCGCTTTCGCATACTTGCATTTCGTTTTCATTTTCACAACTGCAAGCATGGAAACCTACAGTTGGGATTCATGTTGATTGCATTAAAATGATCTTTTGGATTGTTATGAACCTATTTGTTTATGTGGTCATAACTCTTTTACCTCCAACTCACCATTGGTCACACATTTATCAAAACATCAAACCACCACTCACTTTGCATTTGACTATTGTTAATATGGTTTCGATTTATAAATTCGTTGATGCAATGGCTATTTTATATTTTGGTGTCTTTGATCAAATCAGTGATGCAATGGTTTTATTGAACAAATTAATTTTGGGTCAAATTGTGGTTCATTTACAATGTTGTTTACAATGCTTTTTGATATGCACTATTGTGATTTGAATGTAACATTTTACCAAGGTGACGTCGATTGTACAACCCGACATGATATTTTTGCATGGTCCCAATTTACTACACCACCCTCGCACGCATAAGCATTAACGCTCTGTCTTGCATTTCGGGTTGCCTTTGCTTGTTTTGGGGAAGCTGCAGGAAAAATGGTTCTGTGTCTACCCTGTCAAACCCTCTCGTTGATTACCCTGTTGATTTTATGCTGTTAGCTATGGCTCCTATAGTGCGAATTGAGCCCAATGGTGTCCAAACTTTGATGTTGTTTGATAATGCCCGAGAGGACCTAGAGAGGAATGGTTGGTTGGTTTTTATTGAGAAGTTCAAGGGTTTCAACCTGGCAGTCGCTCAGCAATTTGCACTTACATTCGATGGATGCAGGGCCAAAGTTGGGGACATCCAACTAGAGTTGAACAAGGATTTCCTTAGCTCAGCCACTGGTCTGCCAGCTGAAGGGCAAAAATGGTTTAAAAATTCGAAGGTTGACGAAGTACCATGGCCAATGTTGTTTACCTCAAGTAAAATCAATAGTTGCGATAAAGGTATGCCAGTTACAGCTCTCAAATCGCGATGGCATGATTTGTTGGCTATTATCAAGTAGTTCATTACATGCGAGGGTAGATATGGTTTAGTTTTCCTATACCACCTTCGGCTGCTCATGAGTTTCATAGATTTTCCTTTAAATATTCCACATTTCCTCCTTCGGAGTTTATATAAAATGGATAAACGTTTCAAGAGGGAGAAAGCCGACTCTATCCTCTTCCACCACTATTTAATTAAAATTATTATAGTTCATCAATTGAGGTTGAGTGGTGATTGTTGTGAAGCTTTCTTGTTGAGGAATGGCTTTTCCAGTCCTGAAATTGGACAAGTTGACAAAACCGTGGTCACAGAAACCCTTTTCAGGCCTGTCATTCCCCCTCCTACACTCTTTCCTTCTGTTGAACCCTCAACCTACCTGAACGATGCCCAACCTGAAACCCTGCCTGACTCATGTCTAAAAGATAGTGGTAAGCCTGTTAAGAGGTCTGTAAGGAAAAAGGGTAGAGGTAAAAACGATATCAATTGCAAAGGTAAAAAGGCCACATGCTGGGTATCAAGGTGTGCCCGTAACAAACCAAAAGAAAACACAAACCAATCACCAATTCTGTTGAGTGAAGATTCTGATTCCGAAATCGAACAGTTTTTGACCGAGGAGTATCCATACTCACATGGCCTTTGTTCAATCAAGCCCTATGACTATGTGACGAACCTCCCGCCATGTCTTAAAGATGACCCTAACTACCCTAGGATCAAACTCGACAGAGGAACTGATGGTCAACTCAGAAGTTCCTCACCTGTGATTACACGGCCTGATCAACTACAATGCAATGAATGCGAGTCATGACTCGACCGATATTATATAGATGTACCTTTGCTCCAATCCTGAATCAAGTCCTTGGAGGACCAAGTAAATGTGCTAACCAAAGAAAATGACAGGTTGCTAGCTAATGATAAAAGGCAGAGGACCACAAGATCTATTGTCTTTAAAAATGTAGAGGTGACCACTACCATTGTTAATTCAAAAATAGCTTGATTGAATTGAATCCCTAAAACCGAGGTATGGTATTTCAAGAATGATTTCAAAATGATTTTGTTTGTTTTGAATTAGCATAAAGGATTTGTTTTCTCAATTCCATCTATTTATGTTTTGATTTAATTGATGAAACACGATTCTGTTTATAATAATAACTAGCTACAGAATCATGAGATTCTGTAGCTAGTTATGAAAATTTGAATTGTTTTGATTTTACAACTAAAATACAAATGGAAAATCATGTATTCTTGTGCATTGACAGGTGCACACGAATTTTAAAGGATATTGGATCGATAGTGGCATCTTTGAACATGATTTTTCTTTATATACCTTTGTATTAGACTGTTATTCTTAGATAGAAATAGGAATTTGGGAGATTGTATTCCCATAATTTTTGCAACAACTTTGATAATTTCCACAAGGAATGTTTTCATCCTGTGGCTTTTATATATGTATTATTTTTGTAAACAAATACCATGGCTGCTTGGGAGCAGAGACTATGGATTAATGATTATTCAGACTCAAATGAAAGTAGATGTTTATACGGCTTTAGCTTCAATATATCATACTTTTGTTCAAGTTTTTGTTCATTTCAATTTGTAATCAAATTTTTGACTACTTTAGATATCATAATTTGTTACAGGTTGATGTGATGAGATTTAAATAGTGTCCATATTTGATGTCTCTCACTTTACATACAACAATTAACCCGTTTCAATTTAATGAACAGAAGGTTAATCTTCTTTGTTAAATGAGCAGTTATATACAAATCTTTGCACTGAGATTTATCTTAATGTAATCATTTGTAAATTATAAAATTGTTGTTGCTACATCCTTTACATGTTCTGTCGTTAGCATTAAAAAGCGTTGTTGCTTCGTTTTTACACAAAGTATTGGAAAATATGGTGCGGGTTGGCCTCATCAAACAGTGAATGCAGGTGTTATGTACAGGACGAGTACGAGATGATAATTTCAAGTCAGTTTTCTATTTTCGTTTTAATAGTTTAATTAATATAAGAATTCTTTGTAGTTTAGATACACCATACAGATTGTTATTTTTATTGCTTAGTTAGATAGCTGTCATTTCATTTCTTTTTCATGAAAGTTATAAAAATAAAAAAATACTAGCTTCGCTGCCATAAGACAATTCATATATGATTTTGCAGATTTCGATCAAAATTTGCATTTTGTGAATACTGTATAGATAACAAAGATTTAATCATATCAATACACTGTATATATAATGAGTAGGATTACTATTTCACTAATATTAATTAGCAAACTGTGAATATATATTAGACTTGTATATAGTTGCAGCAATTGTTTTTCACTTAGTTAGTTTCTTTAGTTTTTTTCTTTTTTTTACTTTCCTAGGACTTACATCAGCCAACGGAGCTGCTAAACCCGTCGTAGTGGATTAATCCAAATGGATTGGGTTATTTGGACAACCCCGAACCGGATTCACTCCTCCAGTTGATGAGCGGTCAATTTCACACATCAACAAATGGCGCTAGAAGGAGGGCCTGGAAATTATTAATTGCACGAGGCGGTCGTAAGACTCTTCCACCACCCAACCGCTCACCTATAGTGATAAGAATTCATTCAAATGACAACATCATCCCTCAAACAAAAACCACATCAAACGACAATCTTCAGATCACAGTTGAACCAGTAACTCCAAATGCTACAGGTGGTGACATGCAAGAGATTGTCCGCCAATCTCTCATAAGAACACATAGTGCCTTCACCCATTTAAGGCAACCAAACCGACCTTTTGACCAACCACTAGATTTCTCATATATCAGAGAACAACTCGGGGGCACTAACCTCACTTTAAATTCTACAGATCCAACCCTCACTTCTGCAGGAGGAGGATATGGAATACCACCCTCACCACCTCCTTCATCCCCTTCTTCTTCGGGAGAAGAATCCTTTGATGAAGGCACTTCCTCATCCCGGCCTTCGACACCGCCCACACCAATGGCCAACCAGAACAATCCTGCCAGACCCTGGCTCGACCAAGATGCAGTAGCCATACCCGAGCCTCAACATCCCTTTCCCAAACATCCGAAGAAGTGGCTCCCCAAGTTTGACCCGGACTCTAAATAGATCGTCGAAGATCACATCAAAAAGTTTACGTTAGCCATTAGACTTTGTAATGTTGAGCATGAAGACATAGTCTGTAGATTGTTCCCCTATACTTTCGAGGAAAATTCCTCTACCTGTTACTTTTCCCAGCATGCCCATACCATCGTGTCATGGGAGAAGTTTGAATCCTACTTTCTTGAGAAGTTTGGAGATGATAAGTCCCCAGAAGTTCTAGTCATGGAGCTTTCTAGTTTAAGAATGAACCCCAAAGATAAAATCAAAGACTTTAACCAAAGATTTTTAACACTAAAGAACTGAATCCCTATGGATTCTATGCATGTTGAGAATCTTATCATAGCATATTATACGAAAGCCTTACATCAAAGTATAGCCATTTGGGTAAAGAGATCTAATAAAGACACATTGTTAGAGGCCTTCGAAGAGGCCAGTCAAATTGAGAAAGACATCCTCATCTTAAAAGACACTACTACCAATGAAATAGATACTAGTTCATCTTCCAAAAAGAAAATTGAAATCCTCCCTAGACCCGCCAAAAATAAAATGCAACCTTAAAGCTCAGATTTAGAAAACTTACAAAAAGTCGTTCAAAAAATGTCAAATCAAGTTATAGATTTGAAAAGGATGGCCGAAGAATCTTCTTCGAGCAAAGGGCATTAAAAACCCCCATTTAGGAAGCCGTTTCCCACCAACCGACCTAATTCAAATACCGAAGGCTTAAATCTAGAAAGCCTACAATTCACTATTCAAAGGATTCTAGAAGCCCAGGATAACTTGATACCCCCTGAGATTCCTGAAGAAGTAGTTGAACAAGAGACAGTTGAAGAAGATGAATCTTCTTCGAACATTTTTGGACACTTCTCAGATAGCATTTTTCAATCTAATTTCGAGACAGTACATCCCTACAATACTAGGAGTAAGACAACAAACAAACCTTCTTCTGAAAACACTACGACTTTTCCCCCAAAACAGTCTAAACCAACTGAGACTAAACAAAGTCATGTAAACCCAAACTTAGATTATGATTTAGTTGAAGATCTAAAAAAGTTAAGGGCTAACATTTCTGTGTATGAATTATCAAAATTCTCGTTTCTGCTACAAAAAATATTACAGAATATCACAGAGAATAGAAAAAATGACAATCCAAGTAGTAACAAAGTTTTTCAGAATAACCCAAAAGTTCCTCAGAAGGACTCCGCTAAGAATAATTCTGATCCTCATGAGAAAAGGGGCCTTCATGTAAATAATGTAACAAATGTAGATAAATTAGTTTTAGAGGCTTCGAGTAGAAAGCAACAAGCTTCCACCATTAGTACTCGAAGAAACGTCCCTCCATTTTTGTTAACTTTTGAAATCTTTAATAGGAACGTGCACAACTGTATGGTAGATTCAGGAGCATCTTCCAACGTAATGTCGTGGTCTGTGTGTTAGAAGATTAATGCTGAAGTTGAACCATCCACCTTAAAGATCATCCAACTTGATTGAACTAGTGTTAAGGTTATAGGCAAATTAAGGAATGTGCTTATAAGATTATCGTCTAACCCCAAAGTTCATCAAGTGATTGATATTATTGTTGTGGTTATTCCAGAAGTTTATGGTTTGTTTTTAAGCAGAGACTGGTCAGAGCAGCTACACGGCTATTTCGTGACAAATTGGTCTCACTTGTGTCTACTTGAGAATGGAAATCCCAACAAAATCAAGGTAAATCGTGAACGTTACTTAACGTTCACATTTACAGATTTAAATGATCCCAATAAACCATTTACACCTTCTGTCGATTCACCCGCAATACAAGGGATGGATACCTTTTTTGGCAATTTCATTGCTGAGACTTCCGCTATCACTAACCTAGAACAACAGTCCGAAATTGTGGCATATATGCAGCCAACAGTTTCTACCCAATGGTCTCATGTACCCGACAAAAATCAAATATGGTCTCTTTACTTTGACGGGTCAAAGTCAAAGGAAGGAGCTGGTGCAGGATGCGTTATTATTGATCCAGCAGGTAACAAAACCTTGATTGCATGCAGATTAGAGTTTGAATGTAAAAACAACACGACAAAATATGAGGCTCTATTGCAAGGCCTCAAGAAAGCATTAGATATGAACATTCAAAATTTGACTGTCTTTGGCGATTCGGAAATCGTGGTTAGACAGGTAAGAGATTCTATCCACTGTTTATATCTACATCTTAAAAGCTACCAATCTGAGGTATGGAATTTGATGAATACATTTTCTTCTTTTAACATAAATTCTATTCCTAGATTGAATAATTCGGAAGTCGATTTGTTAGCTAACGTAGCTTCAAAACTCTTTCCTGCAGAAGGCTTGTCCCCGAATGCATTATCCATCGAACTGTTGCTCAGGCCATCTGTTCCCGACAACATCATGAATTGGAGAGTCTTTGACGATGATCAAAAAATTATTAGTTCCCTGCATATGGAAGAAACTTTCCAAGGCGCAGTGATCTACGAATACACTGATGACGAGAATCTTTGTGATTTCACGGTAATACCAGATCTGAGATCTCCTGAATCTTCATTGGACATGGTAAATTCTATCCCTAAATCTGTAGTTAGATTAGAAAAATTTTATGATCTTCAAGACAAATTCAAAAAATCGGTCAATTGTAAAACAAATAGTTCCTCTTTATCGTATGAAAAAATAAACTTGGGAACTAATGACAATCCATAGTGCATTAATTTAGGGGTGGGGTCTTCTGAACAAGAGAAAGTGGAATTTATTAAATTGTTTAAGGAATTCAAATATGTTTTTTCATGTACGTATGACGACTTAAAAACCTTTGATCCTAACATCATACAAAACGTCATTCCTATGAAACCCCAAACCTTGTCGTTTTAACAAAAGTTAAGAAAAATGCACCATAAAATCGAACGAACCGTCAAAAAAGAATTAAATAAACTCTTGAATGCTAAGATAATTTTCCCAGTTAGGCACATGCAATGGGTCTCTAATATGGTCCCTGTACGGAAGAAGAGTGGTCAAATCTGACTATGCTTCAATTTCTGAAACTTTAATCGAGCGTCTGATAAAGACAACTACCCTATCCCACCCATGGAACAGATCCTTCAACAGGTATCTGGTTCTAAAAGATTATCCTTATTGGATGGTTTTTCAGGGTATAACCAAGTCCTGATGTCTCCTCCAGACCAACTT
>SNQJ01S0065067.1:20609-30968 GCA_010110895.2 Picea sitchensis | reverse complement strand
TTGTTGTTCAATGCTAAGTCCTTCACACAATTCTTTCACCAATTCTCCAATGAGTCTTGCTTAACCTTTTCCATGAGAATTCCCTCAATATATAGGAGAGAATGAATTAGTTACTTGAATAAGAATGATCCCAAAATATCAGGAAATCCAGTACTAGGATAACCATTCGAATGCCAACCCATCCTTCTAGAAGATTCCCTTCTAGAAACATTGAGAATTCATCTTTTTCCATTATTTAGGAAGAGTTCGCACCCTAGATATTTAACACAGTGTGAGAAGTTCACACCCTGGCTTAAAGTAGCCTTCGCGAATGGGTCATTCTCACACCCAAATGCACTAGCCTCCTGTGAACCTTCTTCAAAAATGAGTTTTCTATGAAGAGATGAAAGTAATTTTTCTCAAGAGAAAGTTCTTATGAAGAGCCTGAGTACACCATCATCAATACATCATCATGACGACCAAAATCATGGGTAACATTCCTTCTTAGGAATAAGCACCTTGCTATTCAGATTTTGTGTCCTTCTTCTTTATCTTTGAAGCTTTTTTGTTGTTGAGAGCTTGAAATCAATCCACTGCTTTCTTCTCTCCTTTTTGACTGAGCGGGAACTCTGGTGAAGGGCATCAACAATATGTGAATCATCTTATTTGGTTATTTGAGTTCATTGTTCTTAAAAACCTCTCTTTTGTGTGAATTGTTTGATTTCGTTTTGTTATCTTTTCTTTTCTGATTGCCTCTTGCTTCAATCATAGCAGGAGGGTGTGTGTTGTTTGTGCGAAATCTTCTCATACTTGTCCAAATCTCCTTGATCTGAAAGGGTAGTTAGCAGGAGAAGTATTTGCATTGGATTAATCATCATTCGCATACAAATGACAAAAGATACATTTTAGTGATTGGTTTGCATATTAGAAGGCATTTTTGAAAATGTTTTAGCATTGCATTGGATTCGATTAAGAACCAATCGATTGAGGAAATTTCATATTAGTGTTTGAAAGTGAAAACGACTCTTTCTCTTTCCCTTAAATAGGCATTCATTGAAAAGAAATGATTGCTTATCATCTTTCATGCATCTTTTTTGGAATTGAGTCCTCATTCCATCAATTTCACTTTTGTGCACCCTTTGAGTAAAGAACAATTGTAAAACGAACTCTAATTAAAAATTATCTAGAACATTTTTTGTTTTTAGGATCTTCCACCAACAGTAGACTAGGGTTATCACTTTGGATTAGGCTGTGAGTACAACTCTCCAAAGTTTTCAAAACAATCATTAGCATCCTGAGCTAGGGAGAGTCAAATCCAATTATCGTATTGGTTTTCTGGGATCCCCCTCTCACACAGGGGTTACGCACGAGGTCTTATTCAGGAAAATTATGGGGATTATCCCTCCGTGGTTCAACTGTTTGTAGTGGTTGAATCGTATATTGGGGGTCACTTGGAGTTATACCCATGATTATGTGTGGGATCCATACTTGTTATCCTACCCATATGTTTCTGATTGGATTGTCAACTGTACCCGCCCAGGGACTCACTGCGAATTGTTGTCTTTAGTTTCCATAATATTTAGGTACTTACACAAGGTGACAGTGAAGGGAAGTCTCACTGTACTTGGAACAGACATTGGTCAAACTCACTTGGGCTCCTTGGAGGGTAAATCCACAATTACTACATGGAAGCTTGCACCAAGGTGAAATTCCATTAAGCAGGTCACCATTGTAACTATTCCATCATATCCTAGCCCCTTCTTGACTTGATCACGTGACATTAGATTTCATCATCAACTAGTAATATCATCGAGAGAAGTTTTGTTTGCTTGGTTGATTCCTAGATTTTATTAGCGTATGTTGTTTCTTTTTGTTAGTTGGCCCTAGATTTTCAGTGTATTCTATTATTCTCCACAATTGAGCCTGTAGATGATAAAGGTCTTCACCGATCACATAGGATGCAAGGGATACCTCCGGAAGGTTATCAACCCTTACCTCCTAACCATCCAGAAGATAACTACCGTAGAGAGGTAGAAAATCAATCCAACGCTGGAAGTGTTATTGCTCCTCTGTTAGATAACTTAGAAGGCGCTTTGGTCACAGTTGAAAATCCCACTACATCTATGTTGGTAAATCCTCTCGAACCACGTTTGGTTTGTTTAGAATCCCTTGGGAATGTCATAGATGAAGAGATCCCACGATTACCAGAGAGGATCTTTACCGAAACATATATGGAATCCACAGAACCAATCTTTGGTGATGAGTATAGGACTCATGTTTGTCCTAGCACTGCAGTAGATACCAATCCCACACCTTCTTGTTCTGTATGGAGGACTTCATCAGTATGCAATATCTATGAACATTTTGAATCCTTTCGACAACCCTTTCATCCTCATGACCCTCCTAGTGAAACAGGACCATCTAGTCAAACCATGAATCACCCAATCGATCAGGTTATTAACCCTACTTCTACACTAGCACAAGTCCATCCTAATGCTGGACTCATCACCTCTACTCATCCCCAAAGCACTGCAATCTCTACCCCCATTTCTACAAGCTTTTACTCTACAGCTCCACTTGTTCCACATGATCCTACTGGGACATCTTCTCACCTGAGAACGCAGACCCCTGCTAGCCAAACATAATCAGCTGGAGGGAAACCACCATCCAATGAACTTTTTCCTCCTAGAGGACTACCTTTCCATGGCATACCTACCCCTCCTGGTGGACAACCCCCTTTTCATGATCCTCCTGGAGGGAAACCTCTGTTTGCCAATGATATGCCAGTCATAAATCTACCACTGGCAGGGGGCAACCCTTGTTTTCTAGAAACCCTTCACAATCCTGGGGAGTATCTTAAGGAGGCATGTTTACTCAACCCCATGTTGGGGAGCACTCGTATAATAACCCACTAGGAGGAGTATCCAATCCTGTCCCTTCCGAAACATCTTACGGACAATCTTATCCGGGCGGCATCCCAAACACCACCTGAAGTTCTCCAGGACTACAGTCTTATCCTCCTCATGGGTCCAATGTGTATTCACCTCTGGGATATACTCCTTACCATTCTCAAGGGAAAAATGTTTATCCTCCTCACGGGAAAATAAATCACCTAGCCTATAATGTTCAGAACCCACCAGGTTATACAAATGTTTCTCATGCACCATCGAATCCTTCTTATCCTGGCCAGTAACAACCATATGTAGGAGGACCTATTAGTTACAACTATTCACCTAACCCAGTTTATGGTCCTATTGGTGTTTCTATGCCGCACCAGTATCATTCTCAAATTAACTGACAACTACCTTTCCTTGCAACTCTGGATCTCCCAGACTTATCTCGGTTACCTAATGATCCTATTTTTCATTCACCGGTTTGGCCAGTCATTCCAGCTAAACTTCCTTCTGATATTTCAAAATTTGACGGAAACCCTGGCAAAGATCCGAACAACCATTTGATGAATTTTCATTTGTGGTGTTCATCAAAATCCCTCATGGATGATTCTATACATTTGCATCTTTTCCAGTGAACACTTACCGGTTTGGCAGCAAAGTGGTATATTGAACTACCACATGCTTCTTTTCATGATTTCAATTCCCTCACCATGTCTTTCCTCACGCACTTTCAACTTCCTATTCACTATGAGACATGTACTAAACTCTTGACCTCCCTTCATCAAACTAACTCCGTGCATATCTCTGACCATATTCATGAGTGGAGGCAATGACGAACGATGATCAAGGCAGTCATTCCTGACATACTATTGGCAGAATGGTTTACTAAATCACTGTTACCCCCGATCATTCACGATGTCACTATGGGTGGTGTGGTCACAGAGGAACAAGCCATCACTCGGTCTTAGTATTTAGATTTGGTTTATTCCCAATCTGTTACTTTGTATGATTTTCTTCTAAATGCTTCTTGAGCTAATACCGATCCATCTAAGCCATCCTCCTCATCTCATGCAGATGGTGTTATCGGTTCCATCAAAACTCAATCTTTTTCCCAATCGACCGCACTCTCCTCTACCTCCCCCCAAACTTAGATCTCTGAGGTGAATGTAGTTCAATATGCCCCTTCATAACAATCCCAAGGTAAGAAGGAGACAAAGAATAAATCAAAAAATAACAATGAACAACCAAAAAATCAAACGCCTTCTACCAAAAAGCAACCACAACGGAAACTGAAATTTTGGTGTATCATTTGTGGCAACGATCACTACACTCGAGATTGTCCACTTCGCAATGAAGTGGCCAAAATTTTCCAAGGAAAGTCACAACCCACTGTGCTTACTCAGCCTTTTCCACAGCAACAATCCATGGTTGTTGAAACTCCCTCTCCTAGGGGTAGTTCTAGCCATCCTGATGATAAGGTCTCGTCAAGTGCACGTATTTATATGTTTAATGGGATCAATTTGACCACTTTCTCTAAGGCATATGACACACTAGGTAACCCTAACAAAGGAAAAGACACTAACAATACTGATACTTTATCGGATCCATCATCATCCTCTGTTAGTCTTCCATCGGTTAATCCTCCATCTGGACCACTCCAGATTGAGAAACCCATGTTCGACTCTATCTTACACCCTCCTAAGAGCACTATACACAAAGATACCTTTAATCCTAGTTCACGTGCTGCCCTGAACTACAACATTGTTGAAGATTTGGCTCAAGCACCATGTGCTATGTCTATGTTAGAAGTTCTACAGCACTACCCCAGTCAATGTAGAACACTCTTAGCCTCTATTGGTTCTGTTGATCCTGAGTCGTCCAACCATATCATGTTTAACCTGAACAATTATGCATCTCGACTCTCTCACCAACTTGCTTTCCAAGTTGATGTTGTTGTTTACAACTAACAAATACACCAAACTATTCTAGATGAGGGAGCCTTGACTTGTGTCATGTCTTTGGCGTGTTGGAAAGGTTTAAAATCACCAACACTTAACAAATCCCCAACGATGTTACGCACCTTCGATGGGCGAGGTTTTCATCCCCATGGGCTTTTACAATCCCTACCCATCCAATTGGGTGGAAAAACTATTACTGTTGATGTCAAGGTGGTCGATGCTCCCCTCGATTACAACTTGTTACTTGGAAGAAGTTGGTTTTATGCTATGACTGTCGTTGCCTCGTCAGTTTTTCGATGTGTCCAATTTCCTCATCAGGGAAAAAATGTCACTATTAATTAGTTGGATTTCTGCACGACCGATGCTTGCACTCTTGCTACCAACAATACTCCTTTCTTGGGAGACCACAAGATCACGTATGAAATCATTGGTGTTGTCTTACTGAAATATTCTAGCCTCATGGGTACCTTCCCTACACCACTTCCACCGACTACACATCATATTGCCACAATCGATATGATTTTGACCGTGGCTCATCAATCTTTGGAATCATCTGACTCTTGAATTGTACCTTGTTCATTGGAATTCAATGCACTAGGTGACACCGTGCCACTTAGTCCAGAGGAAACATCATACGTTTCTACCCAATCCGCTTCTCCCTCATTGGATGACCAACATCTATTGGTGCCTGACGTTACTTTGATGCCATCACGGTTGAGTTCCTTGTTGTCTACGATCGACTACATTTCCCCAACTTTTCCCTCGAATGAATCTATTCCAGAAATGCTTCGCATCGACAAGTTACCTTGGGATAATAATCATCACCGATCCTCTTTTCTTCCCCCTCGTGAAGAAATTTGGGTAGATATATAGTCTATCTCCCCTCCTGATGTTGATTTTCTATCATCTCCCATGCTTTCAACTTTCGATGATTTGGATCTAGTTGTAGACATGGTGATTTATTTGGTAGGGTTATTGGAGCCTAATCTACTTACTCCTATCATGACCCTTGATATTTGTTCCTTCCCAAGTGATTATCTTCCATCCAGCGAAGATCTCTTGGAAGCCATGATCAAGTTTTGTCCCTTGACATGGTATCCTTTCAGAGCATTATCCTCTTGGAAGCCATGATCAAGAAGCAGTCACGAGCACATTTTCTCTTATCTGTGGAAAGCTTGTTAAAAAATGAAACAAAGGTCACAAGCATAGTTTCCCTTCTCTGTGGCAAGCTCGTTAAAAAATGAAACAGAGGCCCTGAGCATAGTTCTTTTCCTATGTCAATATCGCTAAAATATGAAACAGTCACCTCTCTTGAACCTTCTTTTCATCTACCCTTCTCCTTTTTTCTCATCTAATAGAAAAATTGGTGACAACCTCAAAGTCGGTGAATGAATTGAAGCTTGGAGGGCATGTCTCCAGCCTTTGATGATCATTCTGGAGTGAAGCCACTAGATTTTCAAGATGGGGGCATATTGAGCTTAGTTTTTGTTCTTTCTCGTTCTCGTAAATACATGAGAATGCATCCAGGTAAACTTTTATCTCTTTTTTGGACCTGTATGGATACACGAAAAAGGAACCCCCTGGAGTCTCCTTTAAGCTCTTTTCAGACTCTCTAAACATGAAAAGATTGTTGAGTGATCTTTCTTCCTTTCCCACTCGTTAAAAGTTTTGAAAGGGCGTCTTTCGAGTGATAATTTATCTCTTTTTCGGCCTCACGAGACTAACATTATGAAAAAGGACAACATTGGAGTCACCTTTAAGTTCTTTTCAAACTCTCTAAACATGAAAAGATTACTGAGTGACCTTGTTCTTTTCACGCTTGTTAAAGTATTTGAGGAAAATGTATGTTGAGCGATAGTTTATCTCTTTTTTTGTCTCATCAGACTACTTTAAGAAAAATGAATTGAGAGAGTTCTCTTTCAAGTGCTTTTCCAGACTCTATAATCATGAAAAACCTTCGATTTTTCTGTCTTTGGACTCGTTAAACAAACATCGACAGGCCCATATGGGACCGAACTCTTACTTCTTCTAGTTCATTAAAAAGGAAGAGGGACTTACCAAAGGTGAGTCATATTGAGCATGTGTTACCCTCCTTGAGCTCGTTAAATCAAAAAGAGGTACTCATCTATCTGGATGGGGGAAAAATTGAAGGAAGCAAGCCAAGCAGTTTTTGAGAACATTACCAAGTAACTCTTAGAGTCGCCCTTAAACACGACACTTTGTCTTTGCACACATCATAATCTGTTGAACCTCTACGTTGAACCAATCCTCTGAGTTTTTCTTACTTCTTTGGGTCACCCGACGAAAGTCACAGTATCCATTGCATCATCATGTTTTGGTCCATGTCATGTTTCTATTGTTGTGCCTCAGTGTTCAAGGGAAGTATCCACCTCAAGAGTCAGCCATCACAAATATCTTGTCTCAATACCCATGTCAGTCCATGTTCATTTGATCTACCAATTACATCGTTGTGTCTGTTTCATGTCGTTGATGGGGGATACATCAAGGCCCTCCTTCGACGAGTCTATTCCTGTCGACTGCAACACATTATCCAAGGACTAGACTTAGAAACCAATTAGTACTTTGGGACCTGCATGCCTCAATGGCAGGCCTCCTCACATTTGACAGTGGATTTACATCATTGACCTCTGATTGAATGATTCCACGGATGTTCGACTTCAGCTCATCCATTCATATTCATTGGAATGTACTAGGGTACCTTGGGAATCATTGACATTAATGATGATTTTCCTCGCCCTTGTTAACGGTTTACATCATTGACCAGTAATCAAGTGGTTTCTTCCATGTTCGACATCAAAACATATATTCACATGGTTAGATTCATACTACATTGGGATCGGTAAGAAGACCCTAGGTTGAGTGATCACTCTGATATGTACTTTTCCCAGGTTGCAACGGAATTTCTCTTGAACAATGACACATATATTGTCACATAGATCCACTATGTATTCTTCATGGCTATGATCATTTCAGGTCATAGGAGTATAGATCCACACTGTATCCTCAGTGGCTATACCTTTTATCAATACAATTATGGATCTGCAGTGTATTCTATGGCAGCCATACCTTGCAAGTCTTTATCACCCAAGCATAGGTATGCCTGCCTTGGGTTTGAAACATGTCATAATATTTGTTGGATGTTTGTGTGTAGCTTCTGTCAGGTTCTCTACATCTATACCCTCGCTTGAAAGTCTACAAATCATTTCAGTTATCAGTTCTCGTCTTCTAACTTCATACTTTGGGGGGCAATCTGTTACACATCGAAATTACTCACTTTGATAGTGTCACAAGTGTCATCATTACAAGTGTCGCAAGTGTCAAGAAAAGAATACTACCATGATGCCTATGTCATACCTATAATGACATCAGAAAGGCACTTGAAACACCTCAAACATTTGATTTGAAAGAAGAGGAATGGTTAACTAGGTTTATGAACCTCTTGCCATCTGAAAGAACCACTAAAATTGAGTTTTTAGAGGAGAATGCTCCCCTATACCTTTCTCAGGAGTGTTGGTGCCCTCCTAAAGACTATTTGGGAGTGTTATAACTCTTTTATTCCTTTTTTTTGAAGCGCTACTACTATCAGGAGTGTTGGTGCCCCCCTATACATTACCATGGAGTGCTATAATGCTCTGACACCCCTTTTGAGAGAGTGTTACCTATTCTAGACATAAAATTGGATTGTTGAGAAGAGCATGGGGAAGATCCTATCAATATCTAAAGGTAGTTGGATTCTAATCCTTGGCCAAGCCATGATCACAGGGTAGATCCATAACAAAAGGAGGAAAATTCTCAACTTACTCCAAATATATCTCAAGTAGTTGGGCCTCTCCAAGCCTATTTAAATAGGCCTTCTCATGGTGAAAGGGGGAATGATTGGGGGTATGAAACCTACGATCTCATAGGAAACACATAATGAAGTGGAGGAGAATAATCAATGAAGTTATTGTCATTCTGATTGTGGGTCTTTTGAGCAAGGGTTAGACAAGGAGGACTTGATGAAGTTGTTACACTCGCATCTACGGTTGTAATTTTCCTTCATTTTTGTTCTCATCAATATAATATGCTTGGCCTGTTTCTTTATAGTTTGTGCTTAATCTCACATGAACTTGTCTCTAATAGATAGATCTGCTTCAAACTAATCTTAGTAGAGTAGGAAGTTGTTTGTACTTTTTTTTGTCTACAGGGCTTATCGAGGAGTTTAAGATTGGAACTCAACTCGAACTGTACAAGGACAAACACCGGTAAAAGGTACTTCTTTTCTCCTTCCTCCTCACACATTAGTTTATCTATATTTAAAAGTAAGTCAGTGTCTACGATAAGCATCTTTTGTCTTAAGAGTTAAGAGTCTAGCTCTCAAGAGGAGATCTACCTGTCCGCAGGGAGATTTTCCTTCAACAGTGAAGAATTTCAGAGTTTTTGGAAGCAAATGCTACATCAAAAGAGAAGATGACAAAATGAGAAAGTTTGACTCTCATGTGGACAAAGGAGTACTTGTTTGTTACTCAAGTACAAGGAAAGCATACAAGTGTTACAATCTAATATTGAACAAAATTATGGAAAGCATCAACGTAACAATTAATGAAATAGGCAGAAGAAAATGAATCAATGGAACAACCTTCCGAAGAAGAAGCAGAAGATGAAAAAGAAGTAGAAGAGGAAGATGAAGATGAAGAGAATCCTATAGAAGAAGAAGAGCAAGTTCAACAAGTATCTCCAAAGACACCTAGCAAATGAGTATAGAAGAATCATCCTTCAGATCAGATTAGTGGAAAAAAAGATGCAATAGTTGAGACTAGAAGAAAAAACTATTCACCAGAACAAACACACCTAACACTCTTATCTATAATTGAACCAAACTATTTTGAAGAAGCCAACAAGGATGAATTTTAGAATAAGGCCATGGATGAAAAATTGGATCAAATAGAGAAAAATGACTTGGGAATTGGTTCCAAGAACAAAGAATAAGAATGTGATCGACACAAAACGAGTTTTCAAGAATAAATTGAATGAATATGGACAAGTTAAAAGGAACAAAGATAGATTGGTATGTAAATGATATGCACAGATGGAAGGAATCAAATTTGAAGAGAAATTTTCCCCAGTTGCCAGAATGGAAGAAATCCATTTACTTTTAGCTTATGCATGCTCCAAAAATGTTAAAGTATGTCAGATGGATGTAAAATCATCTTTTCTGAATGGGGAACTTGAAGAAGAAGTATACATTGAACAACCAAAAGGATTTCAGTTGTCAGAGAACACAGACTATGTATGCAAATTAAAGAAGGCCTCGTATGGTCTAAAACAAGCTTCTATAGCATGATACTCTAGATTGGATAAGTATATGAAGCATGCGGGGTTCAAAAAAGGAAGTGCAGACAACAAACTCTACATCAAGGTAAGTCAAGGAAATATTTTATTAATTGAAGTTTATGTTGATATTATTTTTGGTAGTGATGATGACAGGTTAAGCCAGAAATTTGCAAAAGACATGCAGAATGAATTTG
>SNQJ01S0065067.1:4433-17852 GCA_010110895.2 Picea sitchensis | reverse complement strand
ATTATTTCAATAATAAATTTAATGGAGAAATTAGAAGTGGGTTAACCCTAAAATAAGGAAAGTGGGGCCAAGTAACCTAGAAGATATTTTTAAGGAAGCTACTTGGAGAGTATAAATAAGAGGCAAGGCTCTCTCATTTTAATCACACTTATACCTATAGGTGTTTGAGGTAACGAAAGTATATCTAAGCTGAAATTCTAAGGAAAGTGAATAAAAGAAGGCTGAAATGCAAGGAAGGATAAATTCTTTTGATGGCGCTTTCTAAGGTATGTTATTTATAGGTCATCTCACCATTTTCGCTATAACATTTTTTGTATAATGATTAATATTGTGAAATTGATATGAAATCGAGAAAACCTATCCATGTATATGTGGTAAAAATTTCATCTTGTGGTTCGTTGTATTTTGGAAGTTACACTCTGTGGAAAATAGGGTTTGTGGCTAGTCTTGAAACTAGTCAAAAATAAGTGTTTCGGGTAAAAACGTCATAACTTCTTCATAACAGATCCAAAGTCCATGAAACTAAATGTTTTGGTTAGGTTATAGTATTTAGTATTCTGTGTAATATTTTCATTTCATTTTAGTAAATATTCAGTGCGGGGCACGCTTTACACGGTCTCTCTCTAGAATAAGCCAGAATTCAGCAAGGTATGCCATTTTTTATATAACTCCTTTTCTGAGAGGTTCCAAGTAGTGACACTTGGAGGAATTGCATAAAACACACTAAATTTTTTTTTGTATACATTACAGGTACAAATTTATTATTACTTCAAGTTAGGGTTGTTGACTAATCCAAAACTAGGCATGTGAGGGTAAAGAAAAGTTTGATGAAAATGCTAGTCTCTTCTTGTTAAAGTTAAGTGTTATCACTAAAATTTTGTCCACAAATGGTTACAGGAATCCAGCATATGAGGTCACCCATGGACCAAAATTACCACAAAATCATTTCCAAAAGGTCCAAAACTATACAACCAATGATAAAATTAAGGTGTGCTATGACTACACAGGGCACATATGCACATGCGCAATCCAGAAATGCATGAAAAATGCACATGCACACGATGCACGACTATGGTCACTAAAAGTTGTGAACATATGAGAATGGTGCATTTATGAGATTGGTCTACCTCCCACCCACTTTTGGTTCAACTTCCAAGTTGATTTGACACCCAAATCTTGGCTGAATCTGACTGGGTGGTTGGTCAAAGACCTAAAAATGCCCTAAATAGCCTCTTTTCACACCATAAGATGGTTGCACAATGCCTCAAAGTGGTGCTATAAAACAAGGCCATGGGTGCACTTCATTTTCAAGGAATTCATTTGCAACATTATGCTGCTTCTATTCTCTTGGGGAATCCTCTTTTCTCATCAAGAGTGTACTAGCATCATTACATTGGGCAATCCATCTCACCTCTTGAGTGGATTAGCTTGGGATTCTTTCACCATTTCTTTCAAAGTTGTAATAAGAGCTTAGTTGTGGGGGTCCAAGAGCCCTCCCTTGGAGGAAGCAGAGACCCAAAGTCCTCTTTCTTCTTGGTGTTTTCTTTCACTAATATAATCCTTGCCATTGGTGACATGAATCTTATTGGTTTTTTGTTCTTATGTCCTTATGCTTAATAGTTTAGTTGTTCTTTTATTTCTTAGTATAATTCTTAGTTTGTTCTTTTATATTTCTTTCTCTAACCCTTTCCTTTACATCTATCTTGCTTAGCTAACCCAACTAAGCTTGTAAGCACCTTTGTTTTTCTCATTTAGGTGAAAAAAGAGGCGCAACAGATTGGCGAATCCACTGGGGAAAGGTATCAATTTTCTACCCCATTTGGTCTTTTATAGCTCTTATTTTGGTTTATTTAACCTACAGGTACCTTAACCGGCCCTAGCTGACCTGCAAAACACCCAATTCAAAGTTGAATTGAGAGAATTCCATCCAAAATTTTCTTCATAGCCGTGTGTCAGTTGTGCGTGGGTTTATTGTCTCACAGTCGTGCATCATGCGCACGTGCTCCAAAATTACAATGTTATTCTGTGCACTTGTGCGCAACAACCTGTTTTGATTTGTGCATAGGCACTCAGTGCGCCCATGTCTATTCTGACACCCACACACCTGTGCATAAAAATACACATTGTAAACTTTTTTTTGATTTGGGGAAGGCCCCTAGCCTTCTTAAAAATGATTTCATGCATGTTGTAATCTACACCACACTTAGTTTCCTCTCCATATAAAGGGATTAGTCAAAACACATAGGCACTTAGGGGATTTAAAATCATTATTTCCTCTTTTGCTTTCATTTTTTCCACATGGATGGCTTGCTTTGATTAAAAGTATAAGTTGGAATCATTTGTAATCACATAAAATTTTCATTGGGACCAGAAGTTGGATAACAATCATTTAGTATGCTCTTCTCTCGCTCTTCAAAGTGACCTTGAGAATCAGAAAAAGGTTGTAGGACAATTTCATCTCCCTTAAAAAGACTAAAACCTTTAGGAGAGGACAACAACCACCTTGAGACTCCTCTTAGTTTATTTTTCAAAACACATCTCAAGATTGTAATGGGCCCATACATGCCCACATGCTACAAATATAGGATAGTGTTGAAATTTACTTTCTTAGATTAAATCACTAGGGAATTTTAAAGGTTTTGTAATGGGCCCATACATGCCCACATGATCACAATCTAGGATAGTTTCAAAGCCTTCTTAGATTAAATCACAATAGGGAGTTAAAGGAATAGTAAAGGACTCACATGTCCACATGCTAGCTTCCTAGGGACTTTTGAATTACGCAAGGTTGTACCAAAGGAATTTTAGTTAATTAGGTAATCAACACTTGTAAGGACCAAGCAAAGTCCACATGCAACAAGGTGACACCTAATTCATTAAAACATTGGCACACTTTCACTCATTCACACACAAAAATCACTTATCACTCACATAGTTTTCATCTCGAAACATGGAGGTCAAAGTAAGTTTCCTCCAAAGGGATTCCGAAACACCCCACCCTTTTCTTGACGAAACTATCCACTCCCATTTAATTTCAATGAGATTGGCTCACACCCCCAATCTCTCAAACAAACCACATCTAATTTTTTTCCAAAAACTCACTAATTTTTCCTCCATAGGAGGTGCGAAAAGAAATTTTTTAGTCTAGGTAGGATTATGGGGATAGGCATCCAAGTAACTCCTCGTTATCTGGTTCTCACATTGTCAAAACAATAGAAGTTGTCAAATAGGGAACTGAAAATCCTCCAAGTGAAGTGTTCCTAACACCATAAGGTAGGGAGATACCCATGAAGGGTCGAAGGCTGAGGTCCAGTTGTTCTGTGTGTCCCCCCTTTAGGCACCCACCTCTTGGACAGGATCCAACCCGTGACCCATTTCTTAGGCCGAAAATCTAAATACCGCACTTTGACTGAGGTACCCAATGACCAAATTTTAGGACATGTACCTAGGTGGAAATTGTGGGCTGCAATTGCACCTTGATCGAATTTTGTGTGTCTATTGGGAAATATCACCAGCTCTTTTGGGATATGCCCCCTTTACCCCTCATTATAACTGATTACTTCATCCTTCACTAGTTTCTCTTTCGGTGACTTCAGACCCCACTGTTGAGTACTATTGGAAGGTCCAATGCTATTTGAGAGGAAGGATATTACGTCTTTTAGGACACGAGCATTTGTTTTCTTTGATCCCCCTTGCAGACAAAACCCACTTATTTACATATATGCTTCTTTTTCAAAAAATATTGTATGTATGATGCACTTCTGATTACATTTTGATTTTGATATATATAGTGTAAAGTTCAAAAATTGCAACAAAGGCTCTTGTTTATTTATTACTCTCACCACAATTTGCACACATCCACTCAGCTAGTTGGACATCATAGGGGACCCACAAAACCCCCGTCATTCCAGACGCTTGCTAAACCTCCCTCCTTAGGGGGAGTTACTAGTCTTGCCAACTCATCAGCCCCACCTTCTCACACTCCTGTGAGTGACACTGTCTTAGGATCAACTTTGCTTGGTTCCACCTTACTTAGGTCCACTTCACAAGGTCCACTGTCTAGTCGCTCCCCTTTACACGGAAGCGGGGGGCCAACTTCCTCTCAAGGGGGAAGTATAAACCCACCTAGCCCCCCTCAAGGGTTAGGTTCATAGAACACTCACACCATGGTTGGAGCTAATCCTCTGCCACCACTCCAGATGCCATATTTGGCCTCTCTTAACATACCAAATCTAAGGAAACTCACAAATGACCCTATATTGCTTGACCCCACATGCCCTGCAATGCCTACCAAACTACCTTCAGATATCTCCAAGTTTGAAGGAAAGGCAGGGGATGACCCTGCCAACCATGTCATGAATTTCCACCTATGGTGCTCTTCCAATAACATTATGGATGATTCCATCCGAATATGATTATTTCAATGCACACTCACTGGCCCATCAGCCAAATGGTATGTAGACAAAAAATTGGGGTCCCATGCGACTTTTGAATCCTTGGCCAAAGCATTTTTGACCTTATTCCAATTACCAATCCACCATGACAATGGTCTTGAACTACTCTCTAATTTCAAACAAACCTCAACCACACATATCGCTGATCACATTCACGAGTGGAGTCGACGACGTAGTTTGTGCAAAGCAGAAACCACCAAACAACAGTGTCTTGACTGGTTTCTCAGATCACTTGTGTCTCTCCTTAGTAAAGATGTGGCTTCCACCTTCCCTCAATCAGAAGAAGAAGCCATCATCAAGGCTCAACAATATGACCTCATCTATTCACAATCAGGGTACTTGTACATAGTACTTCCTAATCTCCCAAAACCCATGCCATTCAACCAAGACAAACCTGGGATGTCTCACTCAGTAGACATATTGAATGGTATTGCCACTCACTAGAGTCCACAACCCCAACAACCACCGATGTATGGCACACCTCAATATCCGTCGATATATGGGGGAACCTCTTATTACCCTCCACCCCCTTATCAACAGCAATACCCTGTTGCTCTTCCTCCACCCATCAATGGGCCACCGCCAGCACCCCCAATGCAACCACCTATCCAAACAAGTTCTAGTACTCCCTCTACCTCAGCTTATACTCTAAATACTAGTGAAAGAGCCATGCCTTCCTATGTACCTTATGTATCATTACCTCCATAGAATCTGTACTTTGCATTCCCTGGTCCTCCACAACCCATGGCTCCCCCACACCCTCACGCTGGGGTGAATTTTGTTCAACCCTCTCCCCTTTAGCAATATCAAAATTTTGAACGGTTGAATATGGAAAATCCGACGCGTCGAATAATGCCAAAAATAAAGGAAAAACCAGGAACAATAGCAACCCGGCTCAAGGCGGGAATCACCCCCAACAGAACCAACCTACTGGGGGCAACCAAAATCAATGGAATCAGAACCCCCAGGGGGGCAATAACAACAGGCGTCAAGGGAGAAATAACAATACTATTAGAACCACCTTCCCTTATGCCCTTTGCGGTGAGTTCGGTCATTATACTCATCATTGCCCCCAAATCGTTGATTTTAAATGAATGAAAGACTTAGGAAGTGTACCACACTCTCTAGCATCGTCTACCCCTTAGTAGGCCCCACAACAATATGGCCAACAACCTCCCCAGCCGTGCTGCAGAATCCCATTCCGCACTAGGGTGTGATGAACACCCAATAGGACACACAGCCTACCCCACCACAGTTGGAACAATATCTCAATCCAGACAATCCTACAAATCATACTATCCTCCTCACCAGTGAGGAAGAAATTCTTCTGCAAACATGTAGTCGTCAATACTGTGCACCCGTTGAGTCTCCTCCCATTCCCCCATAAACAATCCCAGCACCAACAGGACCCCCGTTGGTGATTCCTCACCCTAACGCTGAAACACCTCTTGGCATTCCTCAAATGCCATTGCGTAGGAATGCACACAACCCCCAGGCTAGGGTGGCTCATAATTACAATTTGGTCGATGAATTAGTACAATCCCTAGCTGCCATGTCAGTCCTAGAAGTCCTTCAAACTTGTCACACTTAGCGGAAATCATTACTTTCCACCTTGGGGGTAGTCGACCCAGCGAATACTCAACTCATCACATTTGATCTCGACAGCAGAGAACCTCACCTCCCCACTTTAATTTATTTTCAAATCCTAGTGAAAATTTGGAACATTACAGTTGATCGGTGCATCATCGATAAAGGCGCATCCACATGCATTATGTCCAAGTCTGTATGGCAGAAACTTGGTTCCCCCTAACTCATACCATCTGCCATTACCTTAAGAGATTATGAAGGATGACCATATTCTCCTAAAGGGCTCTTCCAAAATGTCCCTATAGAACTCGGGGGCAATACCATTCTCATCGACAATGAAGTTATCGATGCCCCACTCGATTATAATATCTTGTTCAGTCATAGCTTCATGTACACTATGAAGGCAGTTGCCTCTTCCATCTTTCAAACCATGATGTCCCCCCATAACGAGAATATCATTACCATTGACCAAGTTTCATATTATGATCCTAACCCGTCTGCCAACATCGATAACATTCTCCCTCTCATCCACATGAATCCTGATGTAGACCCACTCATTGAAATGGGTCCCGAAATTTTCAAAGACCCATCATTGTTAGGAACTTACCATGGTGCACCACCGCTCCTTCATCCTTCCAATTAGGTATGCGTTATATCATCCAAAGGAAATGACATGGAGGATACCCTTCCTCCTAGAGAGGCATCTATCATATCCAACATCCCACTAGTCGCAGAGCTCCCCCTTCATGACCCTCCTGCGAACTCGTCGACTCCACTAGTTCACAATTTCACCTCTCCCGAAGGCCATATCCCAGTTTGTGAGATAGTCCGCCAAGCCATTACTCAAATCCCCTTCTTTTACCCTCCACCAGGCATCCAAGCTTTCCAAGTAGCCGCAATGCTAACCCTCCCTAATATTGTGTTGGCAATTCCAGTTTGGTATTTACATCCACTAGAGATGGTTCCTCAACCATCCCTTCCCCCCCAAACGGAAGGAATCTCAATGACAATTCCCATACTCACGCCCACCATACCCTCCACACTCCCACTCACTAACCTCCCTACCATAGCTGGGGGCAGACAAAAGAAGGAGCCCACAGCTCCACTTCCTCCACGCGTCCAACCTCCTTGCGCGCTATGTGAGAAAGATGGACACCCAACCAACAAATTCCCATCTCTACCTGAGTTACGTAACCTAATTCAACCCAATCAAACATCATCATCGCTTGCCACTGTAGAAAGTACTGCCACTATCTTCCCTAATGCAAGTAGCAAAGGGCTACAAACTAAATTCGCTTGCGCCATATGTTCTGAATATGGCCATTATACACACCATTGCCCAACACTACCTCACTTCCGGCAGACATTAGTCGCAGTACGCCAAAGCTTCCAGAACAAAACCAATCCAGCTACATCATCCCTACCAAAAATCACTAACATCCATTATGTCACAACTTTAGTCAATGAACGTATGATATGCCCTTTATCTCTATGTGAATCCTTAGATCATTTTACATACCAATGTCCTATGATCATCGAATACAGGCAATGCCAATCGACCCTGATTCAAACCTCTATGCCCCCTACAGAATCGAGGGTTGACCTTACCTCATCACTAGAGATTCTTCATATCATTTCTCCTGAACCAGATCCACTTCCTATTCCTTCGTGGTTCTTGGATGACTTATCCGAGGATTTACCCCCAAATCCCCCCAATTCTCCCGTTCATTTACCTACAAAAATTTTACATCCAACTACCACTAGTAGTCCTCAGTACCTTGATATTTGGTTTATGTTGAGTGAACCATCGCAATCTCATTGTGTCATTCCCCCTGCTTCTTCATCCCCAAAGGACAAAGACAAGGCAACATTCATCGATATCACTCTTTTAGATCCCTTGTATTCCCATCAATTCCACTATGACGAGGAAATACTCGAGGAATTAAACACCCTCGACTACCCATGGGATGCGCTACACCATAGAGCGCTCTTCTTTAAACAGGAAGCCTTCACGCTTCCTAACCAACACCCCATACACGCAGTCAAAACCAAGGATTTTATCCCATCAGGGCATATCGACTGGTTCAACAACCCCATTCCTGCCCCTAATTCTTTTGAAGAAGGCAACATGGCCAATATTTCCCCGATCCTCAAAATCGATATTTCCATAAAAAATGGAGTCGTTGAGGAAATCACCATTGGTGCCACATGCACTCCTCAAGAAATCACCGCCTACGAAGCCCTCTTCCAAGAATATTGGGATATTTTCACCTGGTCATACACAAAAATGCCTAGCCTTGATACCTCTATTGTCGAACATCGCATAGACACATGGCTTGATATCACACCGATTCGCCAAAAATAATGACCGCTACACCCATCCAAAGAAGCGGCCATCAAAGATGAGATTGACAAATTACGTGTAGCTGGGTTCATCTACCCCATCGCCTAGACCTCATGGGTTTCCAACCCTGTACCCGTTAACGAAAAATAGGGCACTATCCACATCTGCACATACTTTTGTGATCTCAATCACGCCTATCCCAAAGACAACTTTCCAATGCCTTGCATCAATCAAATTATCCATGACTACGCAGGTCATGATGCTGTGTCCTTCATGGATGGTTTTTCTGGTTATAATCAAATCCAAATCCACCCAGCTGATCAATACAAAACCGCATTCACCACCCCTTGGGGTAATTTCACATATTGTGTCATGCCTTTTGGCCTAAAGAATGGTGGCACAACTTTCCAACGGGCTATGACATACATTTTTCATGATCTGGCTCATATCATCCTCGCATACTTGGACAATCTCACAGCTCGATCCAAAAAATGCACACAACATCTTGATGATTTACAGATCATCTTCCAACGGTGTTGTCAGTACAACATCCGCTTGAACCCCATGAAGTGTGTGTTCTGCATCACTACTGGGCACCTCCTCATATTCATCGTTTCCCAAAGCAGTATTACCGTTGACCCCCTCAAAGTCCAAGACATCATAGAAATTCCACCCCCCAGGGAATTTACGTCAACTCCAGAGCCTACAAGGAAAAGCTAACTTTTTACGGTGATTTATCCCAGACTACGCCACTCGAGCACACAGTTTCCTTCACTTACTATGTCATGACATCCCATTCCACTAGTGTTGGCGATGGAAGTCACTCCTGGATTGCTTGCAGGAGCAGAGCCCGACGCCCATCAGTTAATGTCACGATTTGTTTTAAAGGGGTGATCTAATGGAGGAAAACTCAAGGAGATATTACTCTAACTCGGGGACTGAGTCTGGTACATATGGTGACAAAGGAGGTCTTGATCCAACTTCAGCTAGTAAGTTGATAAAAGGGTGAGTAGGTGGAAGACTTAGTGAGAAAATTGAACAAACAGCTTTGGGCAGCAAGATTACGGCTATTTGCAGAAGAAAGACATCGAAGGCAAGATCCGCTTGGCTTAGGGTCTCAAGAAACTGAGGAGGACTCGACTGGATCCTCCAATTCCAAGTCACTCAGCGCTGAGAAAATCACAGGCGCTGGCTAGAAACATTATAACTGCTACAATGATCCTACCAACATCATCCTATAACAGCTACAGCTCGACTGGATCCTCCAATTCCGAGCGTTTCTAACACAGTGTAATAGAGATGTAAAAGAAACTAGCCTTGATCAGGCAAGAAGTCTCAAAAGTGCATACATAACCAGAGTATCAGTGCTTCATTAAAGATTTACAACCAGGAGCTCAGCTCAACCATCGATAGATACAAAAATGGCGAAAACGCCTTCATATACTCAAAACAACAACAGCAGCGAAATCAAGACACTGCATTGAAAGCTTTGTGTCTGCATGGCTTCTAACAGTCAACATCTGAGAGATCATGCAACTTATGTCAGACGCAACCTTAATTCTTTGACAGTTCCAATGGCGAATCGACGTGCCTTAAATTCATGGTCGTGCTTTCCCATTAAGGCGGAGGCGATGTCTAACCACGACCAACCGCTTCAATAACTGCAACATTGGGATTGAGGATGGCCTGACCAACTCGGCACCTTCTGGATGTGGAGGACCTCCCATGCAGCCACCTGGAATAACTGACCAGCTCAAAGGATATGCAAGGAGAACAGCGTGGAATGTGGGACACGGGAACAAAGTGATGAGGCCACGACAGCAGAGAGAGAGAGAGAGATTGCAAGGGGGGACACATGGCAAGATGCGATAAACGAAGGAGGTGGAGGAATAGATGTGATGGATACATTTGGGGGGAGGATGACGTGGAGGGAAGGAGACGCGTGGCAGATGGTGTGTGGATGATGAGAAGGGAGGAAGACTACGCAGACCATAAATAGATGGATGACACATGGTGGCAGGAGGAAGGCTATTTTGGAGGATGACATGTCGGGAGGAGGGCCCATGCTGGCTAAACATAGGGTGACTGAGAGGGGTGAGACTAACCCAGCGCCGTTGATCCGGGCACGGTAATCTCAGCCGTAGGAAGCTGCATCTACGATTTCGGGACCCCCCCCTCTGCTTAAAGGTAGGAAGGCGGGGGGGTCCGGAATTGCTCTTATCACCATTGATCCGGGCGCACTAATCTGGGCCGTTGAAGAGGTGCGCCCCGGATTCCAGACTCCCCCCGCTTAAAGGTAGAAAGGCAGGGGGGGTCCGGAATCACACCTGCGCCGTTGATCCGGGCGCCACGATCCTAGTCATCCAATCTTGCTTTTTATTTAATCATGGGCGCATTAGCAACCGAACTTAGGACAAGTGGGTTTTTAACCCGTTTTTTGCATTCTGACCCCCTTACAAGAAATATCTCTAACATCTGGCTCCATGGGGGATAGTGATCAAAATCTGGACCAAGGGTCAAAACAATGCTCAAAATTTAAAGTGCTCGGAATTCAACAAAAATGGTGCCATTGCGTCCGTCTCGTTCTCCTGATTCCGGCGGTATATTTACTTTCGCAAACGGAGTCCGTATGGAGAAGTTATCATGATCTGTTCGCCAAGCCAAACAGGTAAAAAAAGAGGATGCTGACTGGGCAGGCCGTATAGTTGACGTGGCAGAGGCCGTACAACTGACGTGGCAGATAGATGATGTGTCACATTTTCATTGGTCGATTCTGGGGCAAGTATTATGGTGACACGTGGCAGGCATTTAATGGTTGACAGTGGACGAGTAAGGTTGTGACACGTGGCTTCTAGTTGAACGAATATTAGGGCGCCACGTGGCCCAATGAAGGGTTGCCACGTGGCACCCACTTACTGGCTGATTGGTTTAATATTTGATTCATAAAAATTATATGAGGCCGCGGGGTTCGACCCCCGGACCTCCCCACCATACAAGCGCCTTAACAAAGTTCCGCCAACAAATATTACACGCATTAGTACTTGAAAGGTATATACAATTGTTTATATCTAAATTAAACATTTTGTATTGGTGGCGGGGGGTCGGGCCAGGGCTTAGCCCCAGCCCGAGGTTCTATCGCACCCCATATGACCCTTGCCATGTATTTACACACGGGGTATATCAAATAGCCCTTGGTTCCATTGGGTTATCACATATGACCAATGCTCAAGTTAAATTGGCGCGCGGGGGTGTTACAAACATTAAAACCCATGGTTCCGTTATATTCCACATAACCATATATGTTAGCCCGAATATTTTTGGCGTGCATGTTACATGGTATTACATTACATTTGTATTGCAATGTATATGTTTATATGACTGTGTGTTAATAAAATGGCGCGCGAGGTGTTACAAATATAACCCACGGCTATATGGTGCGTTACATGTGACCATTCCATTGAATAAATGGCGCGTGGGAAATGTGTTTTGGGTTTCATTTTGTGGCAAATGGATAACCACACGCCCGCCACATGTCGAGCCCAGGTTTAAACAAAGAACGGTGAGCCCTTTTTGCGCTGGGACGTGGCCACATGGCCCCCCATGCGCCCAACACCTCCGTTCTTGGGGGCTTGATTTCCGTTAACCGTTCAACAAATTGGCGCATTTTGTGGGACGTGCGCGTGTGCTGAGTTTAGGCACCGAAAACGCTCAGAGGCTAGGTTCTTTTGACCCACAGGTGCAAAATGGCGAACCAGAGACTGAAGCTTGAAGGAGAAAAAATGACAGATGCATAACTTCTTCAGTTTTTGACCAAATCAGGTGCTGTAAAAGCCCAGCTAGGGGTTTTTGGACGTTCTGAGTCCAATGGTGATGTTTTCACAGGCATTTGGAGACTTCTAATTCAGGTTTTATCCAGTGAAGTTTGAGGAAGCTCCAGGAAGCTTGAAGCCCTCATTGTTTGAGGCATTGCTCAGATGAGCCCATGTCCATTTTCTGAGACTGAATAGTCATTTTTGACTGATTATTATGCTATGAACACAGTGGGATAGTTTTCAGATCCATTGGAGGACTTCTACAGGTATTTTTTCTCCATTGAAGCTCAGGGAAGCTTAGAGGTCACATGTAGAAGAGGTCATTACTGGATGAAACAAGATCCATTTGCAGAGTTTTAATAGTCATTTTTGGGGTTTTTATGTATTCTGAATCCAATGGTACAGTCTATAAATCCATTGGAGTTGAGCAGCATCTTGTAAAGAGAATTTGACAAACTAATCCCAAAGAGCCAAGTCCATTGAAGGAGGCTCAAGGAGATGTAGCCCAGAGAGGGGTGAACTCCTTTATCATCTTGCTATGGTTGTGAGTTTGCTGTGTTATTTGCTGCACTTTTTATTGCTGTGTATTGATTTATAACACATGATTAACCTTTTTAAAAGAACATTCCTCACACATGCATATTACAAAGAAGAAGCATAAACTAAACACATAAACTATCTTGCATATTTGAACACATGAAGCAAGGTCCTGTTAAAGTTTATTTTATTGAGGTAGAGGGTGCTTGGATAGCATAACAAGTCAGCCTTCTATTTTCAGATCAGATGGTATCGGAGCATAGTTTATTTTTGCTCATGTATTTTCCATTGATAGCTTGAGTTTTAGCTATTGGTATTTGTGCAAGATTTGTGTTGAAGTGTTATCTTGCAAATATTGAGAAAGCTTCAAGCATGGATAGTTCTCATACATCTTCCAACTCTAAGTTATTTGACAAAGAAATGTTTCAGGCATTACTAACCATGAAGGATATGGTACAAGAGTTGTGGAAAGATAGGGAAGAGAGCAGTGTCCTTCAAGAGCAGTTGATGGCCATGAAGGAGGAAAAAGACCAACTTCTTGAAAAGTTGCAGGAGATGGAGAATCAACTCCATGAAGCAAAGGAAACCCTTACCAAGTACATGCATGACCATGAGGTATGTAATGTTAGTTTGTCTTCAAATTCCTCTCAAGAAGAATGCTTTGGTGTTTTTGAAAATCACACAA
>SNQJ01S0065066.1:13810-40569 GCA_010110895.2 Picea sitchensis | reverse complement strand
TGACAAACATAACCCTAATGCTTACAACATTGTCTAGAGGATGGACAAATTATGTTTCTTTTTCAAAATACGTAAAAATTGTATATTACAGTTTAATGAATACATTTTCCTATTATTATATATGGTTTTATACTTTATCAAAATAAAATCCAAGACTTTACAAGGTTTTATAATTCAGTGAAACATTCGCCAAGATTTTACAAGAGTTTATAATTCAGTGAAACATTCGCCAAGATTTTACAAGAGTTTATAATTCAGTGAAAGATTCACCAAGATTTTACAAGATTATATAATTGACTAAAAGATTTGCTAAAAAATTATATATACATATTATATTAATGATAAAATAACCTTCAGTTTTTCCTATGTATCATGGGGATTCACCCACTTATTATACATACAAATTTAGGGGAGGTTCTTAAAATCACCCATGTTGCTGATCTCAAACATGATTATGCTTGCAACAAGCATAACGCATGATACCAAGATAATTAATATGCCATAAACACAATAGTTATACTCACTTCTTGTAAAAGTTGTCTTACCATGAAGGAATCAATTTCTTGTACCATTTCCCTGGCATGCTTTAGGCCATACAATGAATTACCTGAGTTTTCAAGCAAATATTTTGTTGTGATCCTGAACTAACTTTTCTGGTTGTTCCATATACATCTCCTTATCCAAAATTCCACGTAAAATAGTTTTAACATCTAGCTGCACTAATTCTGGATCAAGTAATACAACTAGTGCTAACCCAACATGAATAGAAAGAAGTGTAAGAACTGGTGAGAAACTTTCATTGAAATCAATACCTTCCAAATACCCTTCTACTACCATTCATCATTTGTATCTTTCATCTTTTATTGTGTTTGATTTTATAAAGGGAGATTCATCAAACACTGTATCTTTGTCCATGATGATTTTGTGGGCAATAGGATCCCACAATCTGCATCCCTTAACACCATCACCTTAACCAATAAATATTTACCTGTTTGATCTAGGTCCTACTTAGAATGATGATAAAAAATATAAACATCACAACCAAATAATTTCGCATTTGAGTAATTACGAGATGACTTATTCATACCTCTTCTAGAATATTCTAGTCTTTTGCAACTGATGGTGATTGATTTACTAGATAAAACAACTACTTCTTCCCACAACTCTTGTTGCAACTTGGCATTATTGAGCATGTTTCTTTCATCTCAGCTTCCTTGAAATTCCATGAATATGAGCTTTCCATCATTATATATTTTCAAACACTTGATTGACCTTCCAATATTCATTTCACTACAAATCTCATCATCTTTTCTACAGACCCACCTTTCTAACCTAGACACCTTATGCTCCACCTCGAACTTTGGATTCTAAACCTTGACCAAATATGGCCAAGCTGCCAAGCTGACCCAAGTGAACCTTTGTCGTTCACCTCTAGGTACCTTACGATGGAGTCTCAATGCTCCACCTTGACATGAACATTCCCTTAATCAAATCCAGCCAAGTAATCCTTCACCACTCAATCCATGCAATCCATGGATACAATACCACATGCTACCCCAAAAACATGGACCCAAAAAAACACGTTCTTTGGTAGAGAATGTACACCCTCCTTCTTTTCCTTGTCCAGGCTTACTCAGGCATAGACAACATTTTTCATTTAAAAAAAAATCTATATGACCGAACGAATAGGAATCTAGACTACTTTCCCCCCAACCTTGACGTGAAAAGAAGAACGCTTTAGAATGTACAAGAATTAGATGCGGCAAAAGGGTTGATTAGAAATCATATATCAAACATCCCTCTTCAAATATCAATTTGATTTTTCACTTCAAAAGTCAATTTGATTTTTTATATTCTTCAACACCTTTTATTTTAGAAAATGTATTTTATATATATATATTATGCCTCATAAACCAAAAACCAAAAATGGGCAGACCTTTTTACTCTTAAATTAATTTATTTTTATAAAACGTTGTACCTGCAACGTTTAGTTTTTCCAGTGAACTTTTAATTTCCTCGGACTCACAAAGAAAACCCACCCTCACGAGTTTCTCCTCCTCTGCGCGTGAAAAAACTCTCTTTTGATTTCTTCCATATTCAGGGGCTAGGGTTTTCCTCCTTGCTTCTCCTCTTTCTTTGAACAATGCTCTCTGTCAAAAACAGACTCAATCTTTTCTCCATGGGTTCAAATTTTCTTCACCTTCTCTTTGATACCATTTGTTGGATTTAGAGCCTTAAACAATAATTAAATGAAAGAAATATGATAATAGAGACAAAACAATCTAACAATGTGTCAAGGAGACAAAACAATCTAACAATAATTAAATGAAAGAAATATGATAATAGAGACAAAACAATCTAACAATATGATAATTAGTTACCTATTATTTTGACCATCATGCAAATTTCCATGTATGACCATGCTTACAACCATGTTTCTTTATATCTCTAAGGTGTTTACTCATTGTAGATACTCCTGACAACAAATGTCCCGCTTTAGGGATTTCTACCTTATACAAACTCAATGGAATTTTGTTGGGGACTTCTGGTGTTTAGTGCTCTTCTGTTGGCAGAAGTGAACGTGTTTTTTGTATGGAAACAAGTAAAACTCATGCCTCGAAAGGAAAGTTCGAAGTGATTTTTTATTTGGAATGTTGAATACTAGAAACGATTCAATTTTGGAGGAATACCCATCATAAGATTTCAAGCTTGACTTAAAGAATTTCCTATCAGTTAATTTTAATTTAATTTAATAAGATATCCTTAATAAATTGATTACATTTAGAGTGTTCTAAACTATGCAACTTTATTGTTTGGTTTAGCTCGGGTGGTTGGGAGAAATGATTGTTATCCTCCTCATCGATGTTCAATTCCCAAAATCACATGTTGATCTATCAATATTCTAGGATCTACCCAGTTTAAAAATTTTGGTATTAATCAAAAGATAGAGGCTTCATACAATATCAGTTTCTAAAACCATGGCTTCCTAAAATTTCACTACTTAACTTAGATTATGCATTGTTTGTGGATCATATCCTCTATCACTTGATTGTACTGATCACAAGTTGAAGTACTATCTCTCTTCTTGAGACATATTTGTAAAGATCATATTGGTTGCAAATAATGTTGCCTTATCCAACCACGAATATCTTGGAACTCTATATTTCTTACATTTAAATATCATTTTCCAACGCCATCATTTTTGTCTCAATTGAATTTTCATCCTTTCTTATAATTTGAACGAGAGGGATAATTATATCATTTTTCACAAGATAATCAATGCTTTTCTCCATATCTATTTTTTTCTTCAACAAATTAAGTAAATCTTGAATTGTTAATTGGGTGATTTTTTGTTTCCCATCCTATCAAATAAATGATATGGGAACAAATTTAGATTCAACCAGCTTGGTGGGCTAGTTTGAGTGGTAGAGTACCGTGAATTGCAAGCAGGAGTTCATGGAGTCAAGTCCCTTTCCTGCCCCTATAAATATATTAGTGAAACTCAATCAATCAAATAAATGATATGGAAAACAAATTCAGATTCCACCAGGAAAAGAGTTCCTTTCAAACTACACTTGTCAGCATGAACTTTGCAAATTTTGTACCTTGAAAAATTAAGCTTCATAAGAAACTACATAATATCATATTGTCTTTCTATGTAATACAATGTTCTCATGGACAAATGTCCAAGTGTAACAACTTCATATTGTTTTTCATGCTCTTAGGAACTCTTCAATGCATCAATTAGAAGAGGAATCATACTTATTCTCATATTTATTGTTTTTTTTTAAACATTTCCCCACCATCATAAGGACTGTGTTTTGACATTTTCGACCCCCTCCCCTCAGTCTTTCCTTGAAATTTCACTTTCCACCACTTCCTAAAATCTATCCATACCTCCCCAAATTTTCCTAAAAATTTAGAAACCCCCTAACCCCTTCATCTCCCTTCATTTCTAAACTGCCCAAATCCCCTGTTTTTCCCTACACTAAACCATAATTTCCCCTCCCATTGAGCTAGGGTTTACTATGGAATCAGAGACAACTGAGAAGAAGAGGAATAAAGGAATTCAGATCAGTAGGTATGATCCCACTTCATCACATGATATCATGTCTTCACCATTTCTCAAGAAATCATTTCAAGAGACAAATCATTTGCCACACATAAGGACAGTCTTACTTCAAAATTGGTTTCTAAAGTAAGGAAGATGAATTTGACAAAATTGAAAGAGGTTTTTGTCAATAATAGACTAAGGAACAAAAACCTCCTTCAATTTATACACATGTATTATTATTTGGGAGAAATGCCAAAAATATAGTTGTTACAAGAGAGTTGTTGTGATCTGGTCTACGGTGTTCTTGACACCTCCTAAAGGAGTTTCCATCCCAAGCTAGAGCCAATGTTAGTGATTTCCAGTCCTTTCAATCACCAGTGATCAAATGTGCTCTTACCAAGTTTTTGATATGGTCCTACTACAATTTTTTATGGTTTGAAATAGGTTTTCAATAAAACTTTGTTCAATGGTTAGTTGTCTAGGTTTATTACCACTCCTTTTAGCCTTCATGGGCAATGTACATCGGCATGGTCAGTTCATTCCTTTTTGAAAAAGTGTCATGGTCATCATGGTCATTATTCAACTCATTCTTCCATGTTGTGTCATCATTAGGTCATAGGGTCAAAATCATGAAAATGGGTCATATAACCATCAAAGTCATCTTTTGAAGGAGTAGTAATAATGAAAAATATTCAATAAAGGTTTCTAAAGTGTGTTTTTATCTTCATCAAGATGTAATATATGAAATAAAATTCTAAGGTTGCAGTTCATTAGCAAATCAAATTAGAATGTGAAAGGACATGGTGGGGCCACTACATCACCAAAGGAGAAAAGCAATTTCCAATCTATAAAAGACCAAAACGATCTTATCATTTGCTCATTCCAACTTTATAAGACATATCTCCACCAATAAAACTCATTTTCACTCTCAGACAAGTGACTCCTTTCCATCAAAAGCCAAGTTTCTTCCAGCATTGCGCTTTTCACTGACAGCCCTGCGCTTTTGCCAGAGTGTGTTGTGCTTTCTCAAGGGTGCCCAAATTTCATTTTCAGAGGGTTTCATCATCAATTTTGGGTTCCAGCATATCAATTTCAAGTAAGTGTAACTCTTTTGCTCCTCTTATGCCTTGTTTTGCTTCATCTCATGCTTGGAAAGATCAAATTTCCCTCTCCAAGGGTTTGCTTGGTTTCATAGTCTCTTTGGTTGAAATATTGCGCAAAACCCTAAAAACTAAGCTCAATTACCCTCTCCCACTTTCCATATACCTCCATAAACATTTTCCCTCACTCCTATCCCTCAAAATCATCATTTTCCCACAAACCCTAGCCTAGACTATACTTTCCTAGGCTAGGACTGTGTTTTGACATTTTGGACCCCTTCCCCTCACTCTTTCCCTGAAATTTTACTTTCCCCCACTTCCTAACATCCATACCTACCTCCCAAAGTTTTCCTAAAAATTTAGAAACCCCCTAACCCCTTCATCTCCCTTCATTTCTAAACTACCTAAATCCCCTGTTTTTCCCTACACTAAACCCTAATTGCCCCTCCCATTGAGCTAAGGTTTACTATGGAATCAAATAAAATTAAGAATAAGAGGCATAAGGGAGGTAATATCAGCAAGTATTATCCCACTTCATCACATGATATCATGTCTTCACCATTTCTCAAGAAATCATTTCAAGAGACAAATCATTTGCCACATATAGGGACAATCTTACTTCAAAATTTGTTTCTAAAGTAAGGAAGATGACATTGACAAAAGTGAAAGAGGTTTTTTTAAATAATAGACTAAGGAAAAAAAACCTCCTTCATTGTATACACAGGTATTATTATTTGGTATAAATTCCAAAAATATAGTTGCTACAGGAGAGTTGTTGCACTTCTGGAGTAGTCTTGGGATATTGAATTTCTAGGTGTCTTGGAGATGGTTTTTGTAGTGCTTTATGACTATAATGACAATTTGACATCCTCCTCTTTCCAATTCATCTTTCAGAAGTGAATTTGGAGCATGGGAAGGCCTTCAAAAGTCCTCCACAAGCTAGGCATTGTGCTTCTGCTAGACCATGTTGTGCTTTTGACTCTGTTTTTGGTCATCATTTTCAAAATAGGTTTATGGCCAAATGAAGATGAATTTTGGAACAAAAAAGGAGGTTTTTTATAATGAAATAAAAAATCACAATAACCTCCTTTAGTGTTTACATAGGTATCATATATTGGGAGATATTCAACTTTCTTGGAGGCCTATTTCAGAAAATCAAATTCTACAATTTAATTGCCTATTTTAGTCATTATTTTGTGGCACATATTCCAAGAACATGGGAATGAATTTAATAAAACTGAGATAATTTTGTCTTAAAAACAACCTTATATAAAAAAAAACCTCTCTCAGTTTTGTAAAATGTGTTATGGTTAAAGAGTTATCGCTCCATCTTTGACCCCTCTTTTTTCACTACGCTTCTGGAGAATTCACTGTTCTTTTGGACAACTTGTTTTCAAATCAATTTTGAAGGGGTTAGATATAGGTTTTTTCTTGGATTAGTGACTCCAGGGTGTAGAGGACATCTTCAAATTTCCATTCATAACTTTTTCATCAAAAAATTCATCAAGGAAGGCCTCTAAATCATCCTCCAAAGTTGTTGCTCTTCTGCTACAATTTGTTGTGCTTATGTCACAGTCGTTGTGCTTCTGTGTGTGACAAATTTTTACTGCATAAATAAAAGTAAAAAGTGAAATGGGTAAATGTAAATGGTAAATAGATGTTGTAAATTTAATTTTGATTTTGTTAAGGTTAATATCTTGTGATTAATGACTTGAGAGACAAGCTCAAGTAGTTTAGATTAAAGGGGAAAGTTGTTTCTAACTCCCCTAGCTTTTGGTATGGTTGGAGATATTCTTGTGATCTGATCCTAGGAGGAAGGATTTGACCCCTCAGATGGGGAAAGTTGGTTTTCCATCCATATGTATCCTCATTGAATCCAAATGAAGGGTGGGATACTTGGTAATCATAGTGTGGAGCTAGTGTACACTATTTGACAGAAATAATGTAGGCATTTGCAACTATAATCTTGGGATTCCTGTCGTATGCTTATTGATAGTGTTTCTTCTTAGTTTTATCATCAATTTTAATGTTTATCTCTCCTTGCAACCATATGTATGCTTTCATGTGATCATCTCATTAGTTTTTAAGCAGAATTCATAAGTTTTATGCTCTGGTTTGATGAGATCTTCATGTTTGTGTTCCATTTCTTCTGCTGAATGAATTCATAGTCATATGCTCATTTTGATCCTTCATTTTTCAACCCTGTACCACAATGACAACCCAAATATGTCACTAAAGATACCTACCTTGCCTCATTTTTATCCCTGCAAATGATCATTTGAAAACCCTGACCTAGTTCCTAGATCTATGACCTTGGTCCAACAAACCTATAAACTCAAAACCTCACTGAGCTGAAAACCTAGCCTAATATATTTTTCCTTCTCCAGTCACCTTATTGAATGTGATCATAGAAAGATCCCTCTATGGTTTGGTAGGGATAGCTATCAAATCAAAAGTTTGGTCTGTGGTTACCGCTTCAGTCTCCTTCCCAGCCTTAGGAGAACTGTGGGAGTGATAACACAACACATATGAACTTTGTGGTGAAATATTATCAAAACTGATAGAGGGATACGCAAGAGCGTACAATGAGAACCTTGACAAACATAACCCCTAATGCTTGCAACATTGTCTAGAGGATGGAAAAATTATGTTTCTTTTCCAAATATGGAAAAATAGTATATTACAGTTTAATGAATACATTTTGCTATTATTATATATGGTTTTATACTTTATCAAAAAAAATTCCAAGACTTTACAAGGTTTTATAATTCAGTGAAACATTCGCCAAGATTTTACAAGAGTTTATAATTCAGTGAAAGATTCACCAAGATTTTACAAGATTATATAATTGACTAAAAAAATTTCCAAAAAATTATATATACATATTATATTATTGATAAAATAACCTTCAATTTTTCCTATGTATCATGGGGATTCGCCCACTTATTATACATACAAATTTAGGGGGGGTTCTTAAAATCACCCTTGTTGTTGATCTCAAACATGATTATGCTTGAAACAAGCATAACACATGATACCAAGAGAATTAATATGCCATAAACACAATAGTTATACTCACTTCTTGTAAAATTTGTCTTACCATGAAGGAATCAATTTCTTGTACCATTTCCTGGCATGCTTTAGGCCATACAATGACTTCCCTGAGTTTTCAAACAAATCTTCTGTTGTGATCCTGAACTAACTTTTCTGGTTGTTCCATATACATCTCCTTATCCAAAATTCCATGTAAAATAGTTTTAACATCTAGCTGCACTAATTCTGGATCAAGTAATACAACTAGTGCTAACATAACATGAATAGAAAGAAGATTACCAACTGGTGAGAAGCTTTCATGGAAACCAATACCTTCCAAATACCCTTCTGCTACCATTCATCATTTGTATCTTTCATCTTTTACTCTGTTTGATTTTATAAAAGGAGATTCATCAAACACTACATCTTTGTCCATGATGATTTTGTGGGCAGTAGGATCCCACAATCTGCATCCCTTAATGCCATCACCTTAACCAATAAATATCTACCTGTTTGATCTAGGTCCTACTTAGAATGTTGATAAAAAATATAAACATCACAATCAAATAATTTCGCATTTGAGTAATCACCATATGACTTATTCATACCTCTTCCAGAATATTCCAGTCTTTTGCAACTGATGGTGATTGATTTACTAGGTAAAACAACTACTTATTCCCACAACTCTTGTTGCAACTTGGCATTACTGAGCATGTCGCTTTCATCCCAACTTCCTTGAAATTCCATAAATATGAGCTTGCCTCCATTATATATTCTCAAACACTTGATTGACCTTCCAATATTCATTTCACTACAAATCTCATCATCTTTTCTACAAACCCACCTTTCTAACCTGGACACCTTATGCTCCACCTTGAACTTTGCATTCTAAACCTTGACCAAATATGGCCAAGCCGCCAAGTTGACCCAAGTGAACCTTTGTCATTCACCTCTAGGTACCTTACGATGGAGTCTCAATGCTCCACCTTGACATGAACATTCCCTTGATCGAATCGGGGCCAAGTAAGCCTTCACCACTCACCTCCAGGCCCATTTACAATGAAGTTCACTAATATGATTACAGGCTTTATTACTTGCAATCCATGAACACAATACCACATGCTACCCAAAAAACATGGACCCAAAAAAACATGTGCTTTGGTAGAGAACGTATGCCCTCCTTCTTTTCCCATTCCTTGTTCAGGCTTACTCAGGCATAGGCAACATTTTTCATTTAAAAAAAAATCTATGTGGCTGAACGAATAGGAATCTAGACTACTTTCCCCCAACCTTATGTGAAAAGAGGAACACTTTGGCATGTACAAACATTAAATGCGGCAAAAGGGTTGATTAGAAATCATATATCAAACATCCCTCTTCAAATATCAATTTGATTTTTCACTTAGAAAGTCAATTTGATTTTTTATATTCTTCAACACCTTTTATTTTAGAAAATATATTTTTCATATATATATATATATTATGCCTCATAAACCAAAAACCAAAAATGGGCATACCTTTTTACTCTTAAATTAATTTATTTTTCTAAAATGTTGTACCTTCAAGGTTTCGTTTTTCCAGTGAACTTTTAATTTCCTCGGACTCTCAAAGAAAACCCACCCTCACGAGTTTCTCCTCCTTTGCGTGTGAAAAACCTCTCTTTTGGTTTCTTCCATATTCGGGGGCTAGGGTTTTCCTCCTTACTTCTCCTCTTTCTTTGAACAATGCTCTCTGTCAAAAACAGACTCAATCTTTTCTCCATGGGTTCAAATTTTCTTCACCTTCTCTTTGATACCATTTGTTGGATTTAGAGCCTTAAACAATTATTAAATGAAAGAAATAAGATAATAGACACAAAACAATCTAATAATGTGTCAAGGAAACATCCAGTGGGCAAGATATCAATATCTCTATTATTCAAGATAGACTTATAATTAAAATTACCTCCAACCCCAATACATCTCTCTTGAATTTAGTAGATTTATATCTATCTTGGAACCATTACATAGTTAGGAGAACTACCACCATTATACAAACTTCCAGGGCTTCTTAAACCAACACCACTAAATATTTACATAGGTAAATTTTAGTATATATAATTTCTTTTAATTTGTAGTGACAATTTAACATTTATAATTTTTTTAAGTAAAACATTTCCCCTTGATCTAAAGATACTACATAGAATAAACCAGACCCAATTAATATAACAATAATACATGTGAAGTACTTGAACATTTCCATCGCAATCATCAACACCCATTTTCGTGCTCTTCAATTGGTTTTTCCATGTGTCTACTAACAACACCAACTGCATGTGAAATATTGACCATTTCATTGCATACATCAAAATTCCTACTAGGATATGATATAGGATACATATAACCATTTTCTTCTTCATTACTAGGACATAAACCTAAATAATATTACAATGGAAAGCCAAAGGGATATTTATCATTTCATATTATTCATACCAAATTTCTTAAGTATCTTCACCACATACTTCTGTTGTGATAACCAAAGCTTATCATCTTTCTTGTCTCTGTGTATTTACATGCCCAAGATTTGTTTCACTACTCTTAGATCCTTCATTTCAAACATCCTAACCAACTTAGCCCACCTGTTGATCATAGGTGATTTTAGGGGAAAAATTTCGCTCATGGGAAAAATTAAGGGGGTTCCAAATTTTTATTGGGTGATTTTTTTATATTGTAGTGGTTTTTTAAAACTTTTATTATCCATCCCTAATTTATTTTAAAAAAAAATTGTATAGAGGGTTAGCATAGGTTTTTATGAGGGAGAGACGAAAAAATATATATTTCGCCCCTGAAATTTGGAGCTGCAAACTTCCATTCGCCCCATTTCCATAAATATGGGAATTTCTAGTAGCAACTTCTCCCTCACATTGGATATAAATCAGGTTTTATGGTTTAATTCGATCCAATTTCATGGTATGGTTAGCTACACTCTTTTGTTCGCCCAATTTCCAAGGAATGATGGGATTTCTTTTAGTGATTTTACCCTACCATCTACTATAAATCACATACGATTTCTTGGTAGAAAAGACTCAAGAGCACCATTGAGCATTAGCACAGATTATTCACAGTGTTTGGAGGTTATTCGGATGAGGGTATTGGCAATACAAAGCAATAGCATGAGTTTTGAATCTTTGGCATCGTCTAGATATCCAGAGGAAATCACAGTAATCTATTCTGAGGGAATTGCACCTTCAGATTTCTTTGAGAAACTGTCTATTATAGTTTTAAGTAATGGAAAATATTTTTAATCATGTTCTTTTCTAAGTTATCATTAGGGGCCTAACAGTTGTTTTAAATACATTCAAGCTTTCATTTTCACTAATAACTTGTGCTCCTCTTTATCTTTATAATGACAATTTTATTTTTAGGCCCCTGAGTTATTGGAGTTGAGTACATGATAATTACTAACTAGCAGCGTTCTTGGTTTTTTTTAGATGGTCTAGACTCTACTTGTAATGTATTGATCTCTATTGGAGTTGAGTACATGATAATTAGTAATTAGTGGCGTTCTTGGGTTTTTTTAGATGGTCTAGAATCTACTTGTAATGTATTGGTCTCTTTTGTTTTCACTTTGTAACTACAACTTGGCGTATCCAATTCCATAAAATAAAATGGCAGTGAGCAAGAAATGCTTCTTACTAATATATTAATGGCATGTCCATCAACAAAACTACAATGTGGCCTAAACTTACATGCTTAGCACCATTTGATGTTTTTTACCATGCTTAGCGCCATTTCATGTTTGTCGATATGTGGTCTCCTGGAGTGAGATGATTTTGTCCCTTGGGATATGGAATTCATGGACATGTTGAAGATGCTCCTATTTTGTTTTCCCCAAATTGAAACAAATCAAGGCCATATCATGTCACATTTATTGGTGTTTTGACTACCTTCTATCATGCAGGGTTATTAGATGAGGGTTTGCAATACTTTGAGTGCATGGAAATGGATTATTGGCCCAACTTGATGGGTAGCATCTAAAGGCACATTTTGTTACAGTTTTACCACATGACCAGGTATGGTTGCAAGGCCTTACTTCAAACGGTTTATTTTCCAACTCATAGGTGTATACAAAACTTACATTGGACCATTCTCCTACTAAGTTCTTGCAAAATGACTGACATAAATCTCTGCACTATTTTAGAACTTTATTTCTTCTTAGAGTTTTATGGAGTAACCTGGATTATCATTGGTTTCTTTCATTGTGGTGTATCACACACTTGCTTTGTGTGAGTTGTCTTCAATAGGGCCTCATGGTTGTAGGTTGTTTCTTTCAGAGTATTGGGATGATATATGCTTACATTCTTATCTCATTCATTAGCCTTGTGTTTACTCTAGTTAGTGAGAGTGTTAAGTGTGTCACATTGTTGGGAATGGTAGGGGATAATTGTCTAGCTTTGTAGAGATGTTAGTTTCACTTTGTTGTTACACACTACAGTTGCACCTTGTTTTTTTCAACATGTGCTCTATATTAATAATGCATATCTTACACCAAGGATTCACCCTCCCATTGTGTGCAAGGTACTTGTTGCAATTGCTCTTGCCTATTTGCATGTTGTTTATTTATTCAGTCATATCATATCCCACATTCTCTGTTCTAGCCATAGTCTTGCTTCATTCAATGATAACACATGTACCTAACTATGATTTCATGCATGCGTTCATTCACTTATGCTCTTAACTATAATTTAATGCATGCGTTCATTCACTTATGATATTAGTGTTTGCTTGGATTTATGCTTTTGTGTTATAGTCTATACAAGTACATTGCTTAACCTCATTATGTATGCTCATGTTTTTATGTTTTACCTACCAGAAATACTTACTCACATTTGCTTTACTTTCATCATTCATGTTTTTTCATACAATATGTTTGTCACACATGTGTTACTTATTCTTTAACATCATAAAAAGGATTCAACAAGTTCCTATCAGGCTTAACTTACTCTTCCCTTATGGGAAAAAAACACAGAATGGCAGGAAGAGTCTGCGAAGTACCTCTTTGATGTTGAATTTTCTCTCAATGCGTTCAATATTTCAAATAGATGCCCCCACTCAAAATCCAATGTTGAATTTATGTGCTTTGGACATGTTAGTAATTTCCCCTTAGTGAGACAAATTTAAATGTGCAAACAAACATGAAATTTGTTTTGAAAAAAGATTTCCAACATGATTAATTGCTCACATAAACACAATCTCTAACTGAAACAACATTCAATTTTGAGGGAAATCAACAAAAAATAAATTTCATTTTTACCATTATATGTTGTAGCTTGAGTTTTTCCTGTGGACTTGGCAAGTCTAGAATCACTCTGGATAGATTCATGGTGTACTCTTCACTCATGAGGCACCAAGTCTCGGACAGTTTAGACGAGGTTGATTGAGTTAGGGAAAACTTGACCAAGTTTCAGAAGATGACTCAAGAAACTGGAAAGTTGAGCCAACATGCCATACTCAATTGATTTGTATAACTTATGTTATTTTGAGTACAACATGGGTTAGTTAGAAATGTATGCTTCTCTCATGATAAATGTTGAATCATATCCACAAAACTAGAATGTTATTAATGTAAATTTACACTAACATGAACCAATGAGCTTGTTTTTCCATAGGTGGTGTCTTAGGGTTTACATAACATCATTAGGGGTAGATAAGATTTGCAATAGATTGATTTCCTGAGCCTTTTTCTCTTGTAGGTTTTTTTCTTGCTTTGTATTTGTGACCCTTTATTTTTTAATCTCACCATGCATTGTAGTGTGTGACACACATCATGGTCATTATGTTTTTAAATAATTGGAGATGTTGAGTTGGTGGAATATTGGAGGGTGTAAATTGTATGAGGATTTCCAAAAGAGACAATATGGGTTAGTGAAAGCATGGCACTTTTATAGTCCTCACCAAGGTTCAATCCTCACAAGTAGTGGTGGATGCACTTCCTACAAGGGGGCCATTATGTCAGGCTTGGTGGTCATATAGTGTAAGCAGTGTCCCACCTTTTGATAGGTGGTGGATTCTCGCCATTGCAGTATTAAGGGAGCATTTAAAAAAATGGAAAAATGTAATTGGGTTAGTTGATGTCTCAACACTCCATGTTTGTTTCTTTAATGAAGTAGAAAATTCTTTAACAAGGCTAAATATTCTCTCTCTAAATCTGCCAAATCTAAAATATCTTCACACCACAAGATTTAGGGTACATGATATTTCTGATAATTTATTTGAATTTACTATAAAAGGTTGTGTTTTATTGCATAATTTCCTTCTCTAATGAGGGTTGTACTTGTGATGGATTTCCATTCATGATGTTTTGCAAGATTTTCAATTAATGTTTCATCTTATATTATCGAACAATATTCAATGTGAATTGTATTTGTGATCTTTTCTTTTGGTGTTTTAACCTCCAATCTTAGAGCACACTATCTGATGATTCATTTTTAACTTTTTAATATGTATGGTTTAGACAGTTGTTGGTGGTGGTAGCATGGGTGTTGATGTATTCAATCAAGGTATGATTCCACTAGCATATGCTATAAAGAAAATGAATTTGTTTGGTAAATCAAACACATATTTGGATGGGATCTACCTACTATTCACATACTTCACAAAGCCAGAGTCCATACTAGACCTTGAAAAGAAGCTCAAAATAGATGATGATGTTATTCGTTCATCGACTTTCAAGGTGAGAGAAAGGAAAAGGGAACTGAAATTCAATTTTGAATGTGGATTTTAAAGCTTGTAAACTCTAGAAAAGGACAAAGGTCACAAGAACGATCCTTATTGTAGTGTATCCTATGGATAATTACCTATTTTTTTGTTAATTGTTTTCTCAACAATATTACATGACAATTCTTTATAAATGGGCTACTTGAAAATGTGCATGGTCTAGAAGCTAGTTCTAAGTTGCATGTGAGTGCAGATGAAGAAGATGAACCTCTAAATGGTTAGGATGAGGTGACTAAGTTTTATTGATGATAATAATCATTCTTAGGACATTTTCCAACAAAGAGGAGGATGCACAATACTCACATCAAAACAGAGGAGAATTTCAATCATACTCATTGCAAGTATAAAATTTCAGAACACACTATGTTGGAAAATGAATCTAGGAGCGTGATGATGATGCACAAGTTGATCTTTCAAAGGTTAGGAAATTTATAATCGAAGCTAAGTGACCTTCCAAAAATATCATATGAATAAAATCGATTGATAGGTTGACCCTTGGAAATTCTCAGAGTTGTACTTTGAGCACTAAAGTTTGCCCAAAGATAAGTCACAACACAGACATTCCACGCCATATTTTCCATCATTTTGTGGCCAGACTTGAAAACAATTATCAACATTATTATTTATTTCTTAAGATACCGTAATGGTCTTGCTGGATTGATGTTTAAAAAATCACTTATCCCCATCCTTTACAAGAAATTGCTAACTAATGGCGTGAACAAGCAACTTTTAACTGATACTTTTGTCTTCGATTGTTCTAATTTTTCTCAACTATAATCAATATCTACTATAATGAATTTGTGTTTTTGGGTTAGATGTAGTAATTGTTTAGATCTTATACACTACATCCATCCCTCAATTGATAATTTTATTCCAAATGATGCTATTGCACCATTTCAACCTCTAGAGGTGTCCTTATCTGTGTATAGCACCCTCAAAGTCTGTTAAATGCACAAACATTTCCTTTGCAAAACTATTAATATTGGATTGGGGTTTTTCATCCAGTATTAATAATCCTACAATCTTATCCCCATATTTCTAAATGTTGGACTTTGGTTCAACAAAAATACCTACAGGTTTGGGTAAGGTTTTAATATTACTGGACAAGTTCCATAGAGCCTTCAATTTTATATTGAGATTAGATCTCTCTTCATCAGTGAATTGTTTGGCTTTTTCAAGGCCATTGTTTCATTATTGGAAGCCATGCTAAATTGTTGTAATTTGTAGACCAGTCTTGTTGACTCACCTTTCTCAGTCCATATATTGAAATTAATTGGTGTTTTTTTTATTTTCAGTGATTTGATAAGTAGGTATTTGTATATTGAAATTAAATGATGTCTGTGATTTGATAAGTAGATATTAGTATATTGAAATTATTTGATTTTTTTAATAGGAAATTAATCCCCATGTGAGGACATGCTACGCTCCCCATGTTCCTTCACTATACCATGTAATTTTATAATAGTGTGCTTCCCCCACACAATATTTGTTTCTCTTTCCCTAGTCCCAGGAAGGCACTCATGTTTGATTCCTTGTGTGATCTGGAAGGGACTTTAAGTGGATTTGCCCTTCATGACAAATGTGTTGTCTGTTGATCCTCCAAATCTTCATTATGCAATTAAGGAATTCCATGTTTCTATGTCTCTTTCAATAAATTTTTTAACTAGAAAATATCTTCATTGACCTTGCAACTAAACATGTACCAGACTTTCTCTACAATTCATATCTTCTAATTTCTATTTTCATAAGGTATAATGTTCCATTTGTTTGTACTACTTTACTAATCCATGGGAAGGATTATCTATAGGCTTGATATTCTTTTTCTGCAGCCAAATTGGTCATAATATTGTTGCAAGTGTTTTCCTTCATTCATGATAGGAAAATAAACAAAAAATGCAAGGACGTTTGATGCATTTTCATTATACCACTATGAAAACAGAAATTCCTCTGTTTTTTTTTTAAATGATGAATGATATTTGAAATGTCAGACATGTTTGGAAAGTACTACAGCTAGGTGGTTTGGTGGTCTTTAAATATTTTTTCTGCTAATTTTCAAGGTGATTACATGATTGATGAAGAATAGGCCCTTAAGCACTTTTACTAGGTTTGGAAGAGTTTGACTCTTTGAAGAACATTTTGAGTTGATGACCTTTTTTCTGTAGGATGATATGAATCCTTCACTACTTGGTTGGCTTTTAGCAAGGACAACTTAGCTAGTTACATGGAAACAATATATCAATGATTGGTACTTTGTGAATGAGGTTTGGTGTATAGCGAATATCAATATGCATGTATGAAATAGATCAGAATTATTATTTTTAATTAAAAAACAAAGCATTCTTTCTGTAATTAAAGAAGCACATAAGAAGGTAGGTGTGAATATGTTAACTACACTTCTTGGTTACATTCTACACAAGAAAAGAAAATCGATAGTTAATATGAATGCATTCAGAAAATGGTGCATAAAAATATTAGAACTATGTAATATAAAGTATTTTATTCAAATTCCCAGGGATAAAACACATACCAATTTGATATAAATTTTCCCACCATCCGAAGTTTGAATTATTTTTCTAGTTCAAAACCTCTAGATATCACAACCTCATCTTAAGTTAGCTTCCCATATTCAAAATTGTGATTTTATCTTTAATCTTGAGGATGTGATGAAGAGATCAAGCCAAAGACTAGCCAAAATCTCATGGGAAGGCGCAGCTTCAGAACTTGAAACCTCTTAAGCATGGTCATTCAAATAGATTGCATAGTAGACTTGCAGAGAAAGAATAATTTTGTGAATTAAAGGACAAGCATCCCTGTATTCTTCAAACTTCAGTCACCCTCACTCTATTTCCAAATCCATGCATAGGTGCTTGCAACTGTTTTTCATTGGCACTTCAGTCAGAACTTCCAATTGTTGGAATCCCTCAAGAAGAGATGCGATGTGAATTTGAAAATTGATAACTATCATACTTGTAAGGAAACATCACATAAACCATTACAAGTCTCTATGAGACAGTGTAGTTATAATACCTATTTCAACACTAGAATCAACCCCTTCGAAATAATAGTGACACATTGTGGCCTCATGCTTATGCATAAGAAGGCTAGTTTGCTATTGTTGCCTTACCTTATTGTTTGCTTTGTACAGGTTGTAAAAAATACAATGCATGGTGGCTTTAATCATATAGGTTGTTGGCTTGCAATGGTTCTATTTAATAGTTAGATTTTCATGAGGTCTATTTGAGGACAGAGATGAGATTTAAGAATGTTTAGGAAATTCTCTTTATTTTTACAATCTAATTGTGTATTATTTTGCATCCTCCATTGTTTTTTTTTTTACGAGAACGTTTAGCGGATTTATATTAAGGGTGGCCAAGCCACAAATCGGTTACAAATGGCAGGGCTGCACAAAGTTGTTGCCTACATAAAGCTGAGATACAGTGCTAAGATTGCCAGGATAACATAACCCCCAAACTCATTCAGAAGCCTAAACTAAGCTTATTTAAAGCCCTGGCTTCTATACAAAATGCCAGGATGCTTGAAAACCATAAGACCCTACAAACTGAGGTATTACAGATCAAGAGGTTATCTACTTTCCGGAATCTTCCCCCCATTCCATGTTTAACTTGGACAACTTACTCTCCAGCTCACCAATTATGTCCTCAAATTGCTCCTGAGGGATTTTCAACTCTTGATGAAGCTTTTCTAATTCCCTAGAGAAGCCGATTTTGACTGAGGTTAAATCCTGCTCCAACTGTTCCATTCTCCTCCCTGCTTCTGTATCAAGGTTCTCCAGAAAGTCGAGCTGAAACTGGAGCGACTGCTTCAACTTCTCCAGCATGTCATCTAGTTGCTTCAGGCGTTCCTCTACTGAGAGATTTCGGCTGGAGCTCGCGGCCATTTCCTCTTCTCTTGCGCTTGTTCCTTTGACAAAACTTATGCTACTCTTATCGTGCTTGAACGCGGACTGCTCCTGGTTTGAAGCCGTGAGCAAATTTAAGCAGGTTTCACCTCCTGTAATCATGTTGTCAGCTATGCAAGCCCCGAGAGGTATGGGCGCAAGGTCGCGGCCTTCCCTTTGCATGTGGGTTGGTCTCTTGGTCTCCCTCTGCCCGATTCCCTCAATCGTGCGTACAGTCCCTGAATCCCGACGCTGTCTTTTCTTGTCTCGTCCTTGCGCCCGGTCTTGGATATTTGCTAAGCGTGGGTTCATGTCATGGGAGATCCACCGTGGATTGATGATCATTGACCATCATTTGTCCTTGAGCCAACTCAACGCCTCTATTTGCCTCTTCGTCCGCAGCGTGGTTTAGCTCTCTTAAAACATGAAAAACTTGGAACGAGTCAAGTCCCCTGAGGAGCAAGCAAATTCTGGCCAACAAGTTATTAAGTTTTGCGTTTTGGGTTTCTTTTGAGAGAGATATATCTTGGATTAGCAGGCGAGAGTCCCCGATTATGACTAAGTCCCGGATTCCATTGCTTTGAGAGTGGCACAAACCTTGCCAGAGTGTCATTGCTTCTGCCTGGTTATTGGAGGCAATGCCTAGACCAAACGCATATCGCACCAAAATTTATGCATTTGGCTTTTCTATTATACCTCCTCCACCTGCTTGGCCTGGGTTTCCCTTTGAGGCACCATCAAAAGAGAGGATATAGCAGTCCCTTTCTCTTTTCCATTTGTCGAAGTCACCTTTTTCTTTCCTGATTTCCCATTGTTCCGGGGAAGTGATGGAGGCTTTGTCCCCAATTTCCTTTTGGATTTGGAATTGATCACTCCAGAGCTCTTCTTGCTCTTCCATCTTCCTGCTGTGAGTAGGAAGCCTTTGGGTGCTAGCCCATTCGCTAAAGAGAGACCTGATCCTGGTGCTCACTAAAGGGGTCCTCCTTTCCTTTTCTCGAAAAATTCTGCTATTTCTCTCCAACCATAGCCCCCAGAGGATGAACCGTGGGATTGATTTCCAGATCTTTGAGGCAACGCTTTTCTTCTTTTGACGGAATGGGAAAATATTGGGCCAGTCAAGGAGAAGGGAAGGAATATCTTGAGGGAGGAGGAGGTCTGTTTGCAAACCTACTGCCAACTTCCAAACTTCTTTTGAAAAGTTACAGTTGAGTAGAAGGTGAATAGATGTTTCCTCAGCTTGCTGACAGAGGGGGCACCTGAAGGGGCCAGCCCAGCCTTTCTTTTGTAGGTTTTCCCCTGTTTGTATGCTGCCGTGACTTAGTGTCCAGAGAAACAGGTCAATCTTGGGTATGGTTTTTAAGCTCCAAATGGATTTCCATAACGTTGGGTTGGGTGGGACGTGAGGGAGGCTTAGAAGGGTAGAATATCCCAACGAGGTTGAATAAGGTTTAGCATTTCTTCCCCAACCTCTCTTGTCTCTCCCTCTTTTCCTTAGAGAGGATTTCCCCTGCAGGCTGAGCTTAAGGGAACCCCAGTCAGAATCTAAGTCGAAAGGAAGATTGCTCACTGCCCAGCCTTGCCACTGTTTGTGCCTTCCTATCCCCAAGGCAGAAATGTCGAATAGAGTCCTCAGATTTTTCCCATCCATCCAGGTTTTCAGACGTTGGAGATTCTGATTCAATTCCAGAGGTGGGTCACCGAGTATGGAGTCTTCCCAGATTTTAATTTGTTTCCCATTTCCCGGCACCCAGGTCAGGTGGGAAGTGAAGTGATCGATGACCTTCCGGCAAAGAGTGAAGATTGGAGACCCTGAAAGTTTGCTTGAGAGGTGTTCCACGCATCTTCTCCTTGGACCTCTGTAATATTTTTTCCACAAGGCTTCCTTGCACCACGTTGTTTTGCCACTGACTATGTGCCATAACAATTTTGCTCCAAGAGCAAGGTTCTGCACTTTAGCATTTTTTAGGCTTAGTCCTCCCTCCATAAGGGGTTTCGAAACCCTTTCCCAGCTTATGAGATGGGGTCGCTTGTTTGTCTACTTGCCCCCTTCCCATAAAAACCGCCTTTGCAAAGCTTCCAATTGTTTGATTGTGGTGCCAGGAGCTAGTAGAAGTGAATTTTGATAAATGGGCACACTTGCTAGGACAGATTTGATGAGTACTATCCTCCCTGCTAAGCTTAGCCAGTTTGCGCCCCAAGAGGAGATTTTATTCTTTAGTTTGTCTAGGAGGTGATTCCAGCTGGAAGTCCTTGGATTTGTCTTGGAGATGGGGACGCCCAAGTAGGTGAACGTTTCCCAATTTGTATGCCCTTCCATGCCCAAGATTCTGGATATTTCCCTCATCTCATTGGGTGTAATATTCCAACTGTAAATTTTACTTTTTGACTGGCTTATCTCACTTCCCGACACTGCAGCATAGGCGTCCATCCCCTCTTTGTATCTTTTTGCTACTAGACAGCTTGCCCCTCCCAGGAGCAATGTATCATCTGCAAATTGCACGTGGTTGATTTCTTTCACGCCTTGGGCTATCTGTAAACCTTTGAGGTTGCTGTTGGTTCTGGCGTTCTCTAGTTGATAGCTTAGGACTGAGCCCTGGATTGCGTATAGCAAGGGCGATAGGGGACAACCCTGACGTAACCCTCTGGACGCCTTGAAAAAACTAGTCACTCTCCCGTTTACCATGGGGGATATCCATGGCGATCCTATACAAGCTCTTATCCAATTCACAAAGGATTCATCAAATCCAAATTTCTTTATTACTTCAAAAAGGAAATTATGATTAACTCTGTCAAAAGCATTTGCCAGATTGAGTTTGATAATCATACCTTTGTCCTTCCTGCATAGGCTTGAATGAAGAGATTCTTGGACTAGGATTATATTGTTTGCAATTTTCCTTCCTTTGATGAATCCTCCTTGGTTCTCTGGCACTATGGATGGGAGGATGTTCTTCAGCCTGTTTGCAATTACCTTAGTGAGAATTTTGTAGCTCGTGTTACATAGGGATATTGGTCTGAAGCGGATGAAGTTGAGCGCTCCCTTCTCCTTGGGGATGAGTGTCAGGAAGGCTGAGTTGGTACCTCCTCCCAGCTTACTGCTTGCCTGTGATTTCTTTATCATTTTAGTGAGGTCAGACTTTATGATTTCCCAGCAATGCTGGAAAAATCTTGCTATAAAGCCGTCCGGTCCAGGAGCTTTGTCCGGATGCATTTGATCCAGTGCCTCTTTAATTTCTTGTTGCGTGACTTCCTCCAGAAGTTTGCAATTGATGTCATCTTTTATTAGTGTTGGAACAACTGACAGAGGGTACGTTTGAGGAGTTATGCTTGCCCTTCCATTTTCTGTATAGAGAGTTTTGAAGGTCTTGAAGGCTGCCTTTCTGATGTCCTCTGGTTCAGAAATTGTAGTATTTTGGATTTGGATTTCTATCACAGCCTTGAAGAGTTTCCTTGCTTCCACTTGCTTATGGAAGTAACTTGTATTTCTGTCCCCTTCTTTCAGCCAGAGGCTTTGAGACTTCTGCCTCCAGTAACTTTCCTCATCTCTACAAGATTTGTGCCAATGATTTTGAAGTTGCTCTTCCATGAGAATGTCCTGCTGTGTGATCTCCTTGTTTTCCAGAGCGAACTGGTGGTTTTCTAGCTGCCTTTGAGCTTCTAGACGCAGGGTTAAAGGATCGATTTTTTTTTTGCCCAGCTTTTTAACTCAGCCTTGAGGCGCCTCAACTTTTCTTCCCAGACATAAAACGCAGATCCTTTAATTTTGTTGGCCCAAACCTTGGAGACTTTAATTCAGAAGTCCTTGTCCTGTATCCATACGGGGTTAAATATGAAGGGGATGGGCCCTTGGCCTTGCTCTTTCTTAATCTCCAAGTTGATTGGATTATGATCAGAGGTGTTGTTAGGAAGGATTTCTGAGGAGGTTGTGAGTCCTAATGTCAGAAATGAACTCTGTACTAGAAATCTGTCCAGGCGGGCCGCTATGTGTCCTAGGCCTACCCTTTTGTTGGTCCAGGTGTAGCGCCCTCTTAAGGGTTTAATGTCCATTAAATCCCATGCTGAGATCAGGTCCTCCACCCACTCTCGGGCTGGGTCCCTTACAATGGACCTCCCTCGTTTTTCTTCTGTTGCTAGGGTTACATTTAAGTCACCCCCTAGGATTATATTTTCCAGTTCATTCTCTATTAGATAGTCTTGAATAGATTGCCAGTAAATTCTTTTTTTGTCAATATGCTGAGGGACATAAATATTAAAGAGACTTACAGTTTGTCCGGATTCCTTGTGGAGTAGTTGAGTGCATATCCAGTGCATGCAAAGGTCGGAGCAGATTAGTTCTAATTTGGAGACGTTCCACATGGTACAGAGCCCTCCTGAAGCGCCCCTAGCGTTGTCAGCTACACCCTGGCTGCTTCTCCATACGTTTTTTAAGACTTTTAATGAGTCTTGTTGACTCATTTTGGTTTCCTGGATGAGTAGGATGTCCGTTCTTGTTGTTTTTATTAAATCCCTGATAGCGTCTTCCTTCTTCCTGCTGCCGAGACCCCTACAGTTCCAGGATGTGAGTTTCATTGATTATTTTGCGGGGGAGAGTGGCCTCCTTGGGAGGCCTTTGCATGCTTCCTTGTTTTCCTTACATCGATTATTTGCTTGAGGATTGGCTGGGCTCCTTTAAGGATGTTCTTGTATGTTTCTTTTTCCCTTTCCGCCTTTTTGGACCTCCTCCCTCTGCCAGGTCGCTTTGGGGTGTCCCAAGCTTCACTTGTCCCCTCTATTTCACTCCCTAACAAGATCTCTCCTTATTCAGTTCCTTGATCCACTCCATTCCTTGGAGGAGGGATTTCTCCTTCCTCAGTGCCTTGAACCCCCCCATTCTCCGCACCTCCTGATGCTTTTGAGGTTCCTTCGACTTCCTGGTTTTGGGTGTCTCTGCCTTTTTCACCTTGGTCGGTGTTGCTTGAGGGCGCTGCTTCCCCTTCATTTCCCAACTCTTTGAAACTGTTTGTCGTGTCCTGGATCCCTGGATTGCTTTGGGCCGGTGTTGGGTTGTCTCTTCATGGGACGGGGGGTTTCACTCTTCCTTTCCGGGGTTGCTGCCACCCCTCCTCCCTTTCTTTCTCTTGCAGGAACTTGGGGCAGTTCCTCTGGAAGTGACCATACTCATGACATCCTCTACATTTAAACGGTAGTTGTTCATAGTCTAATTTTTGCAGGTGGTGCCATTCCCCCACCTTCAGTTTTACTACTTCCGGCAACCCTACTTCCAAGTCAACTTCAACGCAGATTCTGGCACAAGAGTATTGGTCTTTTGGGTCAGCTTTATCAATGTAATGGCCTAGCCCATTCCCGATCGCTTGCAACGACGAGGAGTTCCAGCAGTGGATTGGGAGGTTTGGGAGTCTGACCCAGACCGGGACGTCTTTTGGTACTTCTGAGGCTGGATCAAAGTTTGGAGTCCAATGATTCAGATAAAGTCCCTGTGCACCCATGAAGTATGGCCCGTTCCTGAAGATTAAGTCCCGGTCCTCCTGGGAAATGAACTCGAAGATGAAATAGCCCCTTCCAACGGCGTAGCAGGTCACACTATTCTGTATTAGCGGCCTCCAGTTTCTTTGTATCCAGTTGTCTGTTGTCCTGGTTGAGGGCCAAAGCCCCATGAACTAACCTACTAGTCCTCATTCTGAAAGGGAGATTGCTACTTTCATTGGTTGTTCCGGAGGGAGATTGATTTCTGGAATGTCCTCCAATCTTCTCACAAAGCTCGATGGATCACCTTGGGGTGCCTTCTTCGTGCAAGCTGTGACCAATTTAATGAAGGATGCAGAGGGGGAAGGAGGGGGCGGCGGCTCCCCTCCGTCCTGACTCGCCATGGAAGCGGCCAAACCTTGTCAGCGCAAACCCTAACCAGAGTTCCTCCTCGCGATGTGCTGCACTGGATTGGTAAAGGTGAGTGGGCTTGGCCCGGAAACGGTTAAACTCTCACGGCGAGCCATGCCCTCGCTCGGGATTGAGCACAGGACTTATCCGTCTTAACGAGAGCGACCTTACCACTATGTCGCCTCCACTGACCTTTAAAGGGGGAAGGGTGCAACACTAGGACTTCCCAGGAGGTCACCCATCCCAGTACTACTCTAGCCCAAGCGCGCTTAACTGCGGAGTTCTGATGGGATACGGTGCATTAACGCTGGTATGATCGCACCCATCCTCCATTGTTACATATGGTTTATTGTTGATTTACATCATGAAGATCTGCTTATATTATGTGAGAGGCACACGGCATCAAATTTGAGCTCATATGAAGATTTACAAACAATCAACTCCTTTGGATTTCGAGGAGAAGCTTTACCCAGTATGACTTTTGTGGCACATGTGACTGTTACAACAATAACGGAAGGTCAAACACATGGATACAGGTAACCCTCATTACAGTTCTCTTTAATGGTTTGTCTTATGTTACAGGTAAGCTTCATTACAGTTCTTTTTAATGCTTTGGCTTATGTCTTTTTATGTTGTAAGGGATATTAATGTCTAGAAAATTACTAAATAATTTCTAGATATTTAATGAGGAGAACCATCCATTTGTTGTTGGGGACAATCATATTATTTCCACTGTTCTTCATCTTGCTTCTCCATTATTGTATTTCATAGTATCTTACAAGGAGGGAGTGATGGAGAAAGAACCTTGCCCTTGTGTTACTTCAAGTTTCTACTAGTCTCCTTCATCAATTTGAAACTCCAATAGGATGGATGTATAGATGGGGACATGCAAGCACATATGATTTAATTTTTTGTAGATGACCTGTTAGTTTTGGGTTTCCCATGACATATTGGATTTCTAGAATTGTGTTGGCCACGCTTTATAACTGCTTGAAAAAATGTTTCAAGAAAAACCATTTGAATATTGGTCTAGATTAAGGAAAATATGCCACTTTATGACTCCCCAAAGTTCTCAAGTTTTGGATTGCTCAATCATTTAAAATAAGTGGGGAATAGTCAGATGTCTCTAATGGATAGTTTATTACTTCATATTCAACATTTGTAACCATCTCTTTGCTAAATGTTCATTAGAACACATCAATGATAGCATCAAACTCTGCCAAGGAGGCATAATTCCCAAGTATTAAATTCAATCCCCCAAAGGCATAAAGAAATAGGTTCTACAATCACCTATTGGTTAGTAAATGAGGATCAAAACATAATCTACTACAATTTTATTTCAAATGTGGTGCCATAGATAATGCTCAAAAAGTATTCAATAAATGGATTTAGCAAAAAAGTGTAGTCTCATAGAATGCAATTATTGTATGAGATGTCAACGTGGGTATGTCCAAGATGTCCTACATTTGATTGAGCAAATGGTATAGGTTGAGCTTTTTGTGGTGGTGAAGATATTCCTACATATTTTTCTTACAATTTCAAATAATATTTTTTTTTCATAACACCATATTAGTAGTATATCAAAAGAGATGGTTGTTGTAGAGTATTCAATTCAGATAAAAATTGAGAAAGAAGAGTCTAAAGAAGGTTTGTATGTTAGTCTTTTGAAGCAAGCCATAAATATTTTCCATTGGCATTAGGGAAACCATTTAAAGATTGACATCAAGGAAACTGGTTTCTTGCAATTTCATAGGTTATGCAGTAGATCCACGTAAAGATATTTGTGTGGTTGTTGAAGGATGTGACTTTATCAAAGCTCTAGCTTCTTCTATTTCCAACACTTCTCACAAACTAAGTTGAACTCAAAGAATCAAGCTCATTTCAAAATTATGGAAATAATGTCAAGGTTTATTTTAAGTCCAATGTAAACATTGAAAGGTATATATGTATCTTCTCTCTCAAAGGTGTGGAAAACTCCAAATTAGACATTGTTCTTTTTCTAAAGGATATCTTGTCTTTCACACCTTTTCCATATATATTTTTTGTTT
>SNQJ01S0065065.1:60612-80974 GCA_010110895.2 Picea sitchensis | reverse complement strand
TGAAATTGCCAAACGAGTTCTTAAATGTTATATTGCAAAAGTGAAGTATGAGAACTGAAAGTAACTTGCGGAATTGTAAAAGGTTGATTAAGCCCTTAAGATATCGATACTTGCATGCATGTACATAAGATGGAAAACTTAAGGAACAGTTGCTTGCATGTAAAGTAAAATACAGAACCGAAAAGTTAATTAACCAATTAGCGCAAGCATGTGTGATAGGTTTATGAAATTAGAGACTGCATGCAAGGTAAGATAACCTGAAAGCAAAATATCCACGATGCCTCCACGGGCTCTAAGCTAGCATATGTTATGAGATCTACTCTAGATTATTTTACGTAAACATGCATGTAGAAACCACAACTAATCTAGCTAAACTAAGCATGAAAAATAAACAAAAAAGATCTAATCTAGAGCTTGCGAAAATAAGACAAAAAGGGAAAGAATGCAAGCCACTTGGGTACAACTCCTTTAGGCTTGCTTTACAGTTATTTAGAATATAGAAGGAAAAGATAAGTGTTTACCACAATGAGAGGAGTTGCTTGAGGGCGTGTTGCGCATGAAAATGGGCAGTATGCCCCCTTGTCCTGGCAAGAATCTGCAAAAATCAAGCATGTTAGCTACCAAATTGAGAATGAGAAAAGGTGAACAATACAGAAATAACTTGGAGTGTATGAAAATCTCAAAGGGAGACTCTTCCAAGAGGCACCCTAATGAAACCCTTTAAGTCCAACCTACAAAAACTCATACAATAGCATGCATACAATGGATAATATGGAGGGTTAATCTAATAAAGTGAAATACTTTCACCCTATCTAGCCAACCACATATATAGATTCACAAGACTACTCTTTGCAAGATCTACTTCAATAAAATACTTTACCTAAGATCCATTCATGCAACCATTATATGAAATCAAAATGATTTTACCTCGTATGTTTGTAAGAACACAAATACTTGTAGATCTTCCCAAAATCCTCCAAAGCTATTTCCTTTTACTATCCAATGGGAAGAGGTTGTGACAACTAATTGCCACAAGCCCTTCAAGAACAAAACCAGTAAACAAATACGGCAATAATGAGAGACATAGAGAGAATGGGATGGTGAGAAACTAGTAGCATAACAGTGAAATAATGAAAGGTGTCTAAAGAGTGAGTGAGAGGTCTCTTAAATAGCTTGAGAAGCTAAGGAGACCCCTCTTGGATCTTCAACACTTGTCAAAGATCCAAGGGAAGAGACAACTCATGGAGAAAATCAGCCAATGAGAGGGTGGGCATTTAGGTTGGAGGAAATGGTAAGTAAAGGATAGTAGAGAGGATAAAGCAAGTAAGGTTAAACAAAAATGGCAAGGAGACCAATGCATGGGTTGAAGGAGGAGAAGTTTCAAGTTTTGAAAGGAGATGTTTCCATCTCTACATCCCAAAATAGAAAAAAACAAGAATAGAGCATGAGTTTAAAAGGGAAGGCCGTGAGGTATGGGATGGCACGTAGAAGGTAAGGGTGGAGGAAGTGTGGAGTCCACACTCCTTAAAAGCAATTGATTGGTGGAAAGAAAAGGAGTAGGTGGAGGAGAAGGGACCCACGCTCCAAGATTAGAGAGATTCTAAAAGCTACGTGAGAGAGGGACGTGAGCTTTAGCCCAGGCGTGAGGGATGTGAGGTAAGGGTGAAGGTGTGTGGAGTCCACACTCCAAGGAGTGAAATGATTGGTTGAGGAGGGAAGTACGTGAGCAAGGAAGGAGGAAGGGCCCACGAATTAAAGGAGGGACCACGCTCTAACATACTTGTGGCGTGGGAGGTGCGTGAGGTTGAGGAGAGGGGGACGTAAGGTGTGAGTGTGACGTACACACTCTAATGTGGGACGTAGATGGGAGAGGAAGGGCACACCTCATGAGGAGGGGCCCATAACACACTCAAAACAAGTTAATACAACAACTTAAATGATTATTACAATTAAAACTCACGTGGGGAGGGTGTACGTACCATTTAAAGTGGGGAAAGAAACTAAAGTTTAATTTTAATTAAAAGGGGGTTTAAAAGGGTAGGAAAGGGTAGGAATAGGTAGTTGGGGTCCTCTCTTCATCATTTTCCACTTACTTCACTTGATTTGGTCCATTATTACACAAATTACATTTTCCCATGTTCTGGGTTTGGCAATTAAAATTGTCGTTTTCCCGAAAAACTCCTAAGCAGACAAACAACGTAGCAAAACTTGTCCGACTGAGTTGAAACTTGGTCCACGGATGCAGGGGGTCTCATTAGCTTTCTTTTGAGTACAAATACCCCTATTGCAAATCCCGGGACCTAATTTTTACATTAAATACCCAGAATTAATTAATTAATTCGGAACATTAAAAAAAACCTAGCTATACTTGATGGAATTCTGTGAAATTTCATGTGCTATCTGACATGGTCATTTACAACATTCCTAAACACTAGCTTCCTATGAATAACTTCATTAGAACAACTTTCGCCACTTTGGAGGATTTATTGGGTGGGAGTGAAAAACTCAAGGGAGATTAACCTGGCTGGTTAGGCCACATTAACCTCCTGAGGATAAAAAACACTCAGCGAAAGGAACTCTCCTAATGAAGAAACCCTAAGGCAACTGACCTAACATGATACATGTAAACTTATTACAATATTAACCCACGCAAGGGTGCAGTAATCCCGCTTACAAAATTTGTGCTGGAGGCAAAAATTGCCTAGTAGAACCAAACTGTCTTCGACATACTAGCATCTGATGATGCATTACTTCATGGTACATGGATTTGACCTCCTAGTTCAAGAGGTGGTCAACACCTGGGTCTGCCCCTGTGCCAACAGGTCTCGTTGCACTCAATGTCTTTTCCGGGAGTATTCTTTTCCCTTGGGATGACCTATTGAGCTAGGGTAGGCCTTGTTGCCATACTTCTTGAGCACCCAACAGTTACTTGGTACAAGCGGGGGGAGTATTGGGTTGACACTTAGCTAGGATTGAAACCTCAATAAATTTCTAATCAATCTTTAATCCACAAACTTTTGGGAAATCAACTTAATATATCTTTTGGTAATCTACATTTACAATTGCAAGCACTCTTCCACTTTTACATTTACATGCAAGTTCAATTTATGTTTTGTGGATTAATAATCTAAGTGGTCATATTTGTGTTTTGGGACACCTTTCCTTTCAAACATCTCTCACTTAAATTGTTGTTCCTATCTTTGGTGTGATCCCTCAAGAGGTTGCACATCCTTTTGGAGGCACTATCTTGTTGGGTCTTGAGTGAGTTTGTTGTCATTGAAAGCAGTCCAATATAGTAGTGCATCCCATTGAGGAGACACTCTATCGAGAGCATCCTAGGCTTGTTGTGTTGATGAATGCATCATTGTGAGTATCTTTAATCTCTTCCACACATAAGCAATTGTTAACTAGTGTGTTATATCTTGTATCCATTGTATCTTTGTTAGTATAAATTTGTTGTAATCTTGAAGTATTATGTATTGTACCTTTGTATCTAGCTTGTACTTAGTCTTGTTGTAATCATTGTAATCTTTGTAACTCTTGTGTAATCAACCTCCCTTAAACTTAGTTGACCCCTTGCCCAATCTTAGGCACTAGTCTTAGTTGTCCTAGGAAAAGGCTTGTTTGACATATTAATTGTTACACTTGCATTTGTTGCCTTTGCATCGTAGGCTATTTTTTTCCCAAACCTTTAACTAACTGAAACCAAATCCTAGAACTTAAACTCTAAATTTCATCTAGAAACTAGGGTCTACCCCCCTGGCTTCCCTAGGAGTAAGCCTAGATGGAAGAGGTTCAAGTCAAAGTAACAGTGTGGGCTTTGAACCTAGGTGTTGTGCCTCTAAGGACACACTAAGTGAGTAGGACTTAACTCACGTTTACAAGTGTGTATAAGGACGACAACAGCTTCCCTAGGAGTGAGCCTAGATGGAAGAGGTTCAAGTCAAAGTGACAACGTGGACTTTGAACCTAGGCATTGTGCCTCCAAGGACACACTAAGTGAGCAGGACTTAGCTCACGTTTGCAAGTGTGTATAAGGATGACAACATCTTTGGCATCGTTGCCAGGGATAAGTCATTTATCCTTGGTCAAAACGACTTAACTTATTCTTTAAGAACTAAACAATATAAAACTTTAGTCCCTAAAATTCTTTGAACTTGCATTGGTTGATTTCGTGTGATTCATTTCCAAATGGCGACTCCATTGAACAAATCTGTCAAGTATACTACTAGGAGCACTTCACAAGGAGTGATTTATTCTTTTCCTGAACCTGAAAAGGTTTATAGGAGGATATTAAATCACCTTGCCCCTAGAAGGCTACTTGAAAGTCTTGGAGAAGAAGCACTCACTAATATGCAATTCTTGTTCCAAACTAATAATTAGCAAACTGTTAATAATCCCACTAATACTCCTAATGCGACCATGAGTATCTTTTTGAGGCCTTTGAATTTTGCAGCAATCTAAGGTGCTCCTCACACAGTTCCTGAAAAGGCTATGGACAAGTGGCCTACATTTCCGGGAAACAATGTTATTCATGCCAAATCTCATATCTTGAATTTTAAGATGTCTGTGGAGAGATATTGTCGAGGTCATGATGAAGAAGATGTGAAAATGACCTTGTTTTTATATTCACTGGAAGTAGATGCAGTTGAGTGGCTCACTGATTTTGATCCAAACAAGTTTAGCACCCTTAATGAAATATTAAAAGAATTTAGGAAGAGATAGGGTGATCAAAAGGAACACAGATTTCAGTTAGCTGCCTCACTTCTAGTCATAAAAAAGAAAATGAAACTGTGGAAGAATTCAACACTAAGTTTAATAGTTTGGTGAAGAGTCTTCATGTTGATTATCTACCTTCATATATTGCAGTGTTGATTTATTATATGGAAGCATTTGAAGGGGAAATGAGGTATGCCTTAAGGGATAAGGATCCTCAAACTTTAAAGGCAACACAAACTTTAGCTATACGAATTGATAAAAATATGCAAGATGCTATGAAATCCAATATTCCTGGTTTTACAAGAGGTTATTCTTCAAAGGTTAATGATGAAAAGAAGAAGAAGGTTGACGTTCAAGAGTCAACAAGTGATGGAATTGAAGAGCTGACACAGCTAATTAAGCAAATGGAAATAAACCATGCCAATCAAATCAATGCCTTGCAAAATAGATTGATTATTATGGAGAGATCTCAGAATAATAGACAACATCCTAAGCCAAATGATACGTGGCCAAAGAGACCACCTCAACATGAGAAAAGGCCACCTAATCCCTTTGAGTCCACCAACTTGGTAGAGCATCACTCCATACCTTATTGTAGGCCTTGTGGTGAATTTCATGAGGAAGTAACTTGTCCAGTTTTTCATGAGGGTTGTTATGATGATAATTATGGGAATCATGGAAATGAACAAGTTAACATGTGTGGTAGGAAATACAATGTTGGCATGTATGATTGGATGGAGTTTGTTGAACATGAGCATAGTGTAAGATACATGAATAGTGCAAGCTACATGAATAATGTTGTTGATACGGAAACATGAAAGTTTGGGCCTAAGACCACACCCCAACAGATTGCAGAAATAGCCAAGTATAAAGGCATTATATACCAAAGGAATGAAAATAAAGGTCAAGATAAAGGTCAAACTAGTGTTCCCAAGGTATCTCCAATTCCTCCTAAGTAAAATGTGCATGTGAACTCAGATTTGAATACTGACTTAGGTGGTTGGTTAAGTAATGCTAAGACCTTACCATAACATTTGTGCCATGGACAGTAAAACTATTGAAGTGCATGGATTGATTAAAGGTTTACAAGTACACTTAGCAGTTTTTCCATACATCATGATAGAGATGGATATTGTTGTGATTGATGTTCATGATGCTTGGGGAATGTTGTTAAATAGAAAGGCAGTTGCAGATTTGGGTGGTAATTTACAAATGGATTTAACTTATGCCACCATCCCAACTCCAAATGGTTCAATGTTTAAGTTGAAGAGGGAATTATATAGAGAGTATCATGTGGAAGATCCTAGGAGAAAAAATAACGAGATTGTGTATCGAGAAGTAGAAATGGGATGTTATGAGATAGATACTACTCCTATGACATTTACCAAGATGGAATTAAATGATAAACTCCCAAGCATTTGTAATGTTTGGAACACCATGGATTCTTTTGATGTGCTTTTTCTTGAGGAAGATTTGGATGAAGTAGATAATGATTTGCCTCCTTCAGAATTAAAGTCAAAGTTGGATTTTTCAGTTGAAGATGTGTTATCAGCTCAACCTGCATCAAAGGAATCAGTTAGATGTCAGAATAAGTCAAATGGAATTCTTGGACAACATCCTCTTTGTTTGTCAGAAATTGGGAAAATCAAAGATAGATTATGTGATGAAAATGTGATGGAAAGTAGTAAGGATGGTAAGGTTAATATTGATAAAGTGAAGTATACCATCCCTATGAAGAGGTATGCCAAGCCTTTCAAGGAAAAAATAAATTCACAAACTTTGCACTTGGCACCTACGGAAAACCATCGGAAATTTTTTAAGGAGGATTGTCCCAAGTGGCCTAGGGTTAGAAACTGGGATGCACATGGAAAAATCAAAAAACATCATAAAGTGTATCAGTCTTCTAGTAACTCTTCTCAGCCAGTGGGACGGCGTAAAGTCAAGCATGCTAGTGAGAGGACCCCTCCTTAAAGAGTTTCTTCATATGGAAACTTGGTGTCCAAAGGGCCACCCTTTGTAACGTATCTCTAACCCTTCTCCTTGTATTTAAGTTTTGTATTTTTCATTCATTATGTGATTATGTACCTAGATTTATTTTTTATATCATAGTTTTAATTTTGTAATTATAGAAGTTGTACAATGGTTATTTCTTTATGTAATTATTGTTTATAGACTTTCATTTGATATATATGTATATTTATGTTGGGTATTGGTGTAATGATCCCAAGCCAAATTTTTTTCTTGGAATCACTAGCTAACCACTGATTTGATTATTAAGTGTTGTGTATGCAGGTTGGCCATGAACATTTCGGCCTTAGGGTTTATTCAGTTATTCAGCCACAGATTATACAAGCATTATTGCCATCATATGAAGATCATAAAAAATACACAAGGTAGGAACCACAAGCAATAAATGAACTTTATTATAAGAAAACAAGCACCTGATAAAAATAGTGAAGCAAATATGGAATAGCTTCAGATGGCTTCAAGACAATAATAGAGTTTCATACAAAAATGTTCTCGGAGATACAAAGGTTGTAATAGAAGATGAACGCTCAACTGCAAAACTAGGGTTTAATCCCAACCCTTAAGCAATTGATACGACCCTTTTGGGTGGTAGTACGACATGCTGAAAACAATGGATACCAAGGGTTCGGCCCTCCTAAAGATGAAGTCCCCCAAATGTTGCCAAACTCCTCCCAATGATAGATCAAGACAATGGAAGCCTCCTCTTGAAGTATGGAGCTCAAACACTGAAGGCTCCTCCTCAAACTGCAAAAACCCTAGACTGGTATGGCCCTCCTGAAATCCTGAATATGGCCAATAGTACGAACTAGATGAATATGGGCTCTGAATCCCCTGAAACTCTCTAGGATGATAGATCGGAAAACCACAAGCCCCTGAGAGAAGTTTCAAGGTCAAATATAGCCTATGGCCTTCTACATCTGAGAAATATTGATCACCAAATCGTCGTCTTCCTCCTGAAATCGTCCCAACCTGCAAATAAATGATAGGGACGTGGCAACTCCTCCAAGAAGCCCTCAAACTGATGAGCAAGGACTTTCAAGCAAAACCCTAATATTGAAAACCTTCAAAGCTTCCTCAATATGTTGGATCGAACTCTTCCTCAAAAAATGGTGTGCCCCTGCAAGAAAACCCTAGCTGGTACGACCCTACTGGTCCAACTGGTACGATCCTGCTAGTCCTCTTGAATAGATGATGGATATAGAATGGTGTGGGTGTATTTCATCCCTGAGACCAAGCTTGGAACAAGGTGAGTGGAATCTTTTACCACTGAGTTGTTCACTAGGGTTTGTAATATCAAAACCCTCAAAATTGTATGCTCAAGAGCATCAACAAGAAAATACCAAAATCCAGAATGAATGAGAGGTGCACCCTAGCCTTCTCTTTGTACTTTTTTCTGTTTCCTTGTTGAGTTAAGTTAACCCCTAAGGTTAACCCCTAACTCAACCTCCAGCGCTTCTATTCCTTCATTGAGTTATCTTTTTAACTCTTTTTACCTTTTCATTAAGTCAACTTAAGAATATAACATTAGTTTGGTTGACTTTTCCCCTCAGTGTGAGACTATGGCCTAATGGGGATACCTAGACCACTAAGTCATCCCAAACCTCCTCAGCAAGAGGTGGGGGACATTACAATTGGTGAGCACTCTATTTTATTGATGTTGGATTCTCGTATATTCTCCTTCCCAAGTGTAAAGATCAAACACATGTCCCCATGTGGAGCCAGATGTTGACCACCTATTCAAATAGGGGGTCAACTCCATTGTAATATCCACCAGTAGTGCCCCAGTTATATTATGAATTGTAATCATGTTTTGTAAGCTGGTAAGTGAGTATTGATAAGCTGGAGGGCTTATGTGTTTATTAGGCCGGAGAGCCTAAGTGTTAAGGCCGGGAGCCTAATTTTGTATATGTAACTATGCAAATCATTAATATAACATATAAACATCATTGCATGTCGACCGACCACGAAGAAAGAGTGATGGAGGACTAAGTGTCTACAAAATGGGTAAGGGAGAGGGGGATGAAAGGTTGGAAGAGGGGCTAAGCTTGAGGGCTTAAGTCCTTGAATAATAATTTATTATTATTCCAAAGTGGTGTGAAAATTATATTTTATCCGAAGTTCCTGGAAAAAGGGAACGCATACTCGATGGAGTGCATGCAGCTTCATGGGCGAGATGTGTTGACCCAAGCACATGCAATTTGACCCAAGAATTGAGTCATGTTGGGAGTTTATCCTCCATTCTTCCGTTCATTGTTTGAACTATGGGGGCCTCTGCGTTTGATATTTGCATACCTCACGCAAATATGAAAACCAGAACCGAGAAGCCAACTGGTGTATTCCCGTGAATTTCGTCTGGTCTCTATGTTTGACCGCCATCATCGACCTCTACATAATTCTCTTGTCACGCATCCTGAAACTCGTGGACTGAGTCGTGTCTCCTATGTGTCCTGTGAAACCTGAGCATACTGTAATTGTCTATGCCTTGTGTGTTATAACTGTGGGTTGTTGTGGCCACGCAGTCCCTTGACTGAGTGTGATTTGTTACTGTCACTTGTTCCTTGCTGAGCCATCTATTGCCCTCCTCGTGTTGGAACGAAGTTGAAGAAGCAGGTTGTCAGGCCTGTGTGCAACACTCTCTCCAGGTGAGGGAGGTGGTTGCGATTGAAGAGGCGGGTTGTCAGGCCTGTGAGCGACTCTCTATAGGTAAGAGAGTGCACGGAGGAAGTGAGAACTCATGGAAGGAGTCCTATAGCTGCCATAGAGCTCGGAGAATTCTGGTCTGGCCTATTGTTGAAGCCCAAGGCAAGGGAGGTTTAGCAGTCGAAGGATTGTCCTAGTGATAGTGAAGGTGTATACTCCTAGGGTGGGACAGGCATGTGGGGAATGAGAGTCTATGAGAAGTGGGCATAAGTGGCTCCTGGGAGAGAATCCACCCTCAAAAACTGTGTGTATTCCTGTTGACCTTGCCTAGACTAGGATTCCCTTGCCCGATGGAGCTTAGTCTCAGCTCGGGGGTGACCTACTGCTGAGAGAGATGAACAACGTGACCTAAGGCTAGGAGGTTCGTGGAAGGTCTGCACGCAGTTGGTGGAGTTAGTCCAGTTTCAAAGATAAGTATCACTATGTGTTTAATTCAATTAAAAAGCGTGTCTATGATGCTTGTATGTTTTCATGTATTCTGTTGTATGTATGAATTGTTGTTAATTCTATTTCAGTCTGTATGATGGCGGTAACTCTATGTTAAATGTGTTAATTTGATTTAATGCATATTATATATGCAAGTGTATGTTCTGCATAGTGGCATTGCCAGACTTGTTGGTGGTTGGGAATGTTACAATATGGTATCAGAGTCCAAGGTTACAACACTGAGCCTGGATGGGCTGAATAAGTGGTCATTAAACCCGAGGTTTCAGCTGGAAATTTTGTTTGGAGGAATTAATTTCGGACCACAGAACCTTCCTGAGTACCAAGAAGTTGCCTTGGCTGTGTTACAAAGCTCAAGGGTAGTAATGGTATCGTAAAACCACGACAGAAGTGGTATTGGGCCGCAGAGTAATGTGGGCCGTAGGATCTGTCAGAAGGAAGAGAAACCCTTTTTCGACTGTCAGATCTGGAGGAGGTGCAGAAGAGTTAGCCTGGAAGCCTTTCAAAGTTCGGCAATCAAGAGAAGCCGGGTGCGCTGATGCACAAACTTTCAAAACCTGAAACTCTGAAGTCCCGAGGGACATCTACACTATAGATCTGAGGGAAGAGCTTGATCGTTGGATCTTGTGAAGTCGGACATGGGTTAGTCATGAAAACCTTTCAGAATTTGCTAAATCGGAAGATAAATCAAGAAATCAAGAAGTATATCTCGATCGTTTGTTGCGGGGAAGATAAAGACCATCGATTATCCAGAGAGAGTCTGTAACTTCGGATTTTAGATGTCGGGAGAAGGGGAATGTGATGATGCACAAACTTTCGAAGCCCGAAGTTTCGAAGTGAAAGGATAGACGTAGGGGGGGCTAGGTGAAGTGGACCTTTTCTAGGCATACCACATGTCGTCGCCTTAATTGGTGACAACCATACTATGTGGGCCCGAAGGATAGAGAATCTCGGGAATTCGAAAATCGGAGATAGGAATCTTTGAGAAGCTTCGGAAATTCGGGTTTCGTAAGCTTTCCCGAAGTCCCGAAGCTCCGAAGTTCCAAATTTTTGATGACAGAAGTTCCACAACAAGTGTTAGCGATTGGATGTTGAGTAGACATGGACCGTTGATCCACCCTACTGCGCAAGTTCGGTAACTCAGAACTCTGGGTGATCGTTGTTTTGTGCTTTGAAAATATTCCAAAGCCGAAGGTCGAAGGCTTGAGTACGCGCTTATTGATATAGTGCTTGGTCACGACTCATGGTCGTATGGGTTGGGGACTGAGAGAAAGGGGCTAGTGCCCGAAAACTTAGCAGAGCAGAGCTCTGAAAGAAGAAATCTGAGGGGATTCTTGATTGAACAAGAATCATAGAGAATGAAAACAGAACGTTTTCTGTAATCAGATTTGTCTATGAATTCTGTGGAATTTGTTAAGGATTGGTGACCTGACAAATTCTTGTTGTCTGCACGTTGTGTTTGCAGAAGTTTAACGAGTGCTAGAACCGGATAGAGTTGTCATTGCGCATAGAGAAATGGAAGGGGCACAGAATGCTTCGAGTTCAAAGAATGAAGCTAAAGGGATGGATGTTCATTTGGGAGTTGAAGGGTCGAACTCTAATGGGCATGGAGAAGAGATAGATAAGGAAAGAAACATGATGAGAATCATTGAAAAATTGCAGAAGATACCCAAACTCATCGAACATATAGCGGAAAGCTCAGGAAAGCTCAGGAAAAACAAGGTGGATTCAACTTAAAATTGATGAAGAGTTTGGAGAGAATCGAAAAGAAATTGGAAGAGGAGTGACTCACACAAAACAAGGAGTCGTAGGACCCCTAAGAGAAAAATAAGATCAAGGAGTGTTAGTAGGAATCAGCGTCACTCCCCAAAGCAGTCCAATAAGGAAGCACATAGAAGTTCAAGCCCATCTCCTACCAGAAAGTACAGGAGATTTGGAGTGGATGAACTGAAGGGCGAAATGAACAAGATTAAGCCTCCTACGCTTGATGGAGAACATAAGAAGGAGGAAGATGTCGAAACATGGTTTCTTGGCATGAGGAAATATTTCCAATTGCAAAATTATTCCTCTCATGCAGAAGGAAGAATTGTGATGTATCAATTGAAAGGAAAAGCATCCATGTGGTGGGATCAGCTTGTGTAGATGCAGCACATTAGAGAGAAAGATATCACTTAGAAAGAATTCAAGAGGTATTTCGAGAATAAATACTTGACTAAAAGATACTATGAAAAAAAGATGAAAGAGTTCTTTGAACTCAAACTAGGCAGCATGACCATTGATGAATACGAACGAAGATTTTTGGAATTGTTGAAGTATGTTTCGTTCATCAAAGATGAGACTGTCAAGATTCAGAGGTATCTGAGTGGATTGCCACCTTCCATTGGTAACAAGATTCAGTATGATCACGCTAAGACCATGGAAGAAACTATAAGGAGAGAAAAATGTTTATATGAGTAGCAAAGAGAAAAGCCTACTTTTCGGAAGGCTTGGGATGACCAGAAGAAGTTTAAAAAAGAGCAGAAGCAGAAGGGAAACAAACTTCCCCTTTTCAGAAACAATCCTCAAGAAAAACCATCTTTTAGAGAGCCCGGGAAGGCTGAAGTGGGTTGGCAAATGCCAAGACAACCACCTACGGAATGTTGGGGTTGTAAAGGAAACCATAGGTACAAAGATTGCCCCCACAGAAATGACAAAGTGAGAGTTGTCCACAATGTTCAGCAAGTTGAAACAGTGGAGGACATGGACAGTAGAGTGCCAAGTATCTACGCAGCCCTGGACAACAAGCAAGCTGAATATCAGTCGCACATGATTGAAGTGGAAGGTATGATCAACAACCATGCCTTTACTATTTTAATTGATTCAGGGGCTATCCATAGTTATATAGATCCTAGAGTGGTGGAAAGTTTGCAATTTTCGAGAAGAAAACATGCAAAGTCTTGGTAAGTGCATCTAGCTACAAGAACCAAGAGAAAATTCATTGAGTTAGTTAAGTCATTTCCAGTGGACATGAATGGACTGAGAACAAAGGCTGAAATGAACATTCTGCCTTTAGGTTCTTATGACTGTCTAGTTGGGATGGATTGGTTGGTTCTTATGACTGTCTAGTTGGGATGGATTGGTTGGACCAATACCATGCCATCCTAGACTATCGTAATAAGGCATTCACTTTCCTGAATGAGGAAGGAAATCGGAAAACAGTCCAAGGAATTCCCAGAGTTGTTGCTATCAGAGAAATCTGAACAATTCAGCTGAAGAAGTGCTACAGAAAAGGCTGTCAATTATTTGCAGCCCATGTGGAGGAAACACCTAAGGGTAAGGTGTCAAAGATTGAAGATCATGTGGTGATAAAGGAGTTTGAAGATGTATTTCAGGGGGTACCTAGACTACCCTCGAAGAGAGATATTGACTTCTCTGTAAACTTGATTCTTGGAGCAGCTCCGGTGTCGAAAGCTCCTTATAGAATGAGTACGCCAGAGCTGAAAGAGATGCAATTGCAGCTTGAAGAGCTTCTGAAGAAGAGGTATATATGCCCAAGCATGTCACCTTGGGGTGTCCTGGTCTTGTTCGTGAAAAAGAACGGGACGTTGAGATTGTACAATGATTTCAACCTCAAGTCGGAATATCACCAGGTAACAATAAAGGACGAAGACATCATCAACACTGCCTTTAGAACAAGGTATGGTCATTACGAGTTCACAGTGGTGTCGTTTGGGCTGTCGAACGCACCCGCTGTTTTTATGTGTCTGATGAATGGTGTATTCAGGGACTATCTGGACAAGTTTGTCATAGTATTCCTGGATGACATTCTGGTGTATTCCAAGTCGAAGAAACAGCATGAACAACATCTGAGGATGGTGTTGCAAGTGCTAATAGAGCACCAACTGTATGCCAAGTTGAGTAAATGCACGTTTTATCAAAAATAGATCCATTACTTGGGGAATATTATTTCGAAGGATGGGATAGTTGTAGATCCTGAGAAGATTGGGACCATCAAAGAATGGTCAGTGCCAAAGAACGTGACATAAGTCAGATCCTTTATGGGTCTAGCTAGTTATTACAGAAGGTTTATCGCAGGGTTCTCGAGGATAGCTCACCCTATCACTTCCTTGAAAAGAACAAGAGAAGTTTTAGTGGACAAAAGATTGTGAGAGAAGCTTCCAACAATTGAAGCAACTGTTAACCAGTGCTCCGATCCTGAGGATTGTAGATCCGAATGAAAACTTTATAGTGTGTACAAATGCATGCAAAGAAGGACTAGGAGGAGTCCTCAGTCAGAATGGATTCTTAATTTGTTATGAATCCAAGAAGTTGAAAGAGCACGAAAAGAACTGCGCAACTCATGATTTGGAGTTGGCGGCCATCGTTCACGCTCTGAGGAAATGTAGACATTACTGCATGGGAAGGAGGTTTGAATTGAGGAAAGACCATATCGGTCTGAAGTATTTGTTTGATCAACCAACCTTGAATGCTAGGTAGAGTAGGTGGTTGGAGTTTCTTTGTGAGTATGACTTTGATATCAAGCATATCAAAGGAAAGGAAAACAAAGTGGCTGATGCACTCAACAGGAGAGTACACAAATTACATGCTACAACCATTAGCATGTATCAAACCGATATAAAGGGTAGAGTTTTGGAAGCTGCAAGTGCAAACTTGCAGTACATGGAATTGGTAGCGAAGCTACAGCAAGGTAAGACACTGCAAGGATTGGAAGATTATAAGCTTGGAGCTGATGGAATACTTCTATACAAGAACATAATTTATGTACCTAATATCTAGGACTTGAAACTTATGATTTTGAAGGAAATGCATAATGTGCCTTATGTTGGGCACCCTGGATACCAAAAGACTATGGCAACAGTGAAGAGCCATTACTTTTGGCCAGGTATGAAGAAAAAAATTGCAGAATACATCGCCAGATGTATGGAATGCCAAAAGGTTAAAGCTGAACATAGGCACCCAACAAGGTTGTTAAAGCCTTTACCCATTCCTGAGTGGAAGTGGGAAGTGGTGACAATGGATTTCGTCACAAGATTGTCCAGAACAGGAAAGAAGCATGATTCGATCATGGTGGTGGTGGACAAGCTTACGAAAGCTGCCCATTTTATTCCCCTAAAGACTAATCATAAGGCAACATATGTTGTCGACATCTTTATGAAGGAAGTGGCACGATTGCACGGAATTCCCAAGAAAATTGTGTCTGACAGAGACCCAAAATTTACCTCAAATTTCTGGAAAGGGTTATTCAAAGGGTTCAAAACGAATCTGAACTTCAGTATAGCCTATCATCCTGAGTCGGATGAGTAGACAGAGCGGGTGAATCGAGTAATAGAAGACATACTGAGAATGTATGTGATGGACAAACCATCTAAATGGGAAGACTACCTACACTTGTTAGAATTCGCCTACAACAATGGGTATCAAGCATCATTGAAGATGAGCCAATTTGAAGCACTTTATGACAGAAAGTGCAATACCCCAGTAAGCTGGGATAATCCAGCTGATAGGGCAGTAGTTGGGCCAGAGTTGCTCAAGGAAATGGAAGAACAAATGCTAAAAATTAAGAAAAATTTGAAAGCTACCCAAGAAAGGAAAAAAAGTTATGCTAATAAGAACAGAACCCACAAAGAGTTTAAAGTGGGTGACCATGTTTTCCTGAAAGTGAAATCTAACAGAAGTTCCCTAAAGCTGGGAAACTATGCCAAGTTGGCAGTCAGATTTTGTGGGCCACTTGAAATCCTAGAAAGGATTGGGCCAGTTGCATATATGCTTGCATTACCTACATCCATGACTGTACATAATGTGTTTCATGTTTCATTACTTAAGAAATATATACCTGATGCTAATCATGTAATCGATTGGAATGTGATTCAGGTGGAGCAAGGTGTCTTGCAACTACATCATGTGCTCATATTGGACTGGAAAAGAAAACAACTCCGGAATTGAGCCATAGGGCTTGTAAAGGTCCACTGGACCTGGTACGATCCTGAGGATGTGACATGGAAGCATGAAGATGCTATGTGGGCAGAATACCCGCATCTTTTTGAGGATTTTGAAAATCTTGTTGATATCGTGTAAAGAGTTGCACTGAGGACAATGCAAAAACAAGGGGAGGGGATTGTAATATCCCCCGGCAGTGCCCCAGTTATATTATGAATTGTAATCCTATTTTGTAGGCTAGTGAGCCGAGTATTGATAAGTTGGTGGGCTTATGTGTTTATTAGGCTGGAGAGCCTAAGTGTTAAGGCTAGGAGCCTAATTTTTTATATGTAATTATGTAGATCAGTAATATAATATATAAAAATCGTTGTGTGTCGATCGACCACGAAAAAAGAATGATGGGGAACTAAGCTTCCACAGAATGGGTAAGGGAGAGGGGGCTAGAAGGTTGGAAGAGGGACTAAGATTGAGGGCTTAAGTCCTTGAATAATAATTTATTATTGTTCCAAAGTGGTGTGAAAGGTATATTTTAGCCTAAGTTCCTGGAAAAAGGGAACGCATACTCGATGGAGTGCATGCAGCTTCATGGGCGACATGTGTCGGCCCAAGCACATGCAATTTAACCCAGGAATTGAGCCGTGTTGGGGGTTTGTCCTCCATTCTTTCATCCGTTGTCTGAACCGTGGGGGCCTCTGCGTCTGATCTATGCATACCTCACGCAGCTCTAAAAACCAGAATCGTGAAGCCAACTAGTGTATTCCCGTGAATTTTGTCTGGTCGCCGTGTTTGACCTCCATCATCGACCTCTACATAATTCTGTTGTCATGCATCCTGAAACCCGTGGACTGAGTCGTGTCTCCTGTGTGTCCTGTGAAACCTGAGCATACTGTAATTGTTTATGTCGTGTGTGTTATAACTGTGGGTTGTTGTGGCCACACAGTCCCTTGGCTGAGTCTGATTTGTTACCGTCACTTGTTCCTTGCTGAGCCATCTATTGCCCTCCTTGTGCTGAAATGGAGTTGAGGAAGGAGGTTGTCAGGCCTGTGTGCAACACTCTCTCCAAGTGATGGAGGTGGTTGTGGTTGAAAAGGTAGGTTGTTAGGCCTATGAGCGACTCTCTCCAGGTGAGAGAGTGCATAGAGGAAGTGAGAAACCCTAGAAGGAGTCCTGTAGCTGCCATAGAGCTCGGAGAATTCCAGTCTGGCCTGTTGCTGAAGCCCAAGGCAAGGGAGGTTTAGCAGCTAAAGGATTGTCCTGGTGACAGTGAAGGTGTATACTCCTGGGGTGGGACAGGCATGTGGGGAATGAGAGTCTAAGCAGTGGGCGTAAGTGGCTCCTGGGAGAGAATCCATCCTCATAAATGGTGTGTCTTCCTATTGACCTTGCCTAGCCTAGGATTCCCTTGCCAGGTGGACTTTAGTCCCAGCTCGAGGGTGACCTATTGTTGAGAGAGATGAGCAGCGCAGCCTAAGGCTGGGAGGTTCGTGGAAGGTCCATACGCAGTTGGTGGTGTTACTCCAATTTCAAAGATAAGTATCACTATGTGTTTAATTCAATTAAAAATTGTCTCTGTGATGCCTGTATGTTTTCATGTATTCCGTTGTATGTATGAATTGTTGTTAATTCTATTTCAGTGTGTATGATGGCAGTAACTCTATGTTAAATGTGTTAATTTGATTTAATGCATATTATATATGTAAGTATATGTTTCGCATAGTGGCATTGCCCGGTCTATTGGTGGTTGCGGATGTTACATCCATGTATCATGAAGATATGCATCATCAGATGCTACCAAGTCAGAGACTATTTGGTTCTACAGGGAAATTTTTGCTTCTGTCACATATTTTTGTAAATGGAATTTCCGCTCCCTTATGTGGGATAATAATGTAATAGGCCTGCATAGATCATAGTTAGATAAGTTACCTTAGGATTTATTCATTAGGAGAGTTCCTTTCACTGAGTGTTTTTTATCCTCGGGTTATTAAATTAGCCTAACCAGCCTTATTAATTTCCCTTGAGTTTTTCACTCCCACTATTAATAAATCCTCCAAAGTGGTGTAAGGCGTCCTAATGGATTCATCCTATGGTGGGTGTTTAGGAATAATGTAAATGACCATGTAAGATAGCCAAAATTTTCGCGGAATTCCGTCGATTCTATATAGGGTTTTTTTTAATTAATTAAAATTTCCAAGGTTGGAAATTTAATTAATTAATTAATTTTTGATAAATATTGTAAAACTAGGTCCTTGGGCTTTTGATAGGGGTATTTGTGCTCAAAATAAATGGAATGACACCTGATACACCCTTGGACCAAGTTTCATCTCAGTTGGACAATTTTTGCTAGGTGTTTGTCCGCAAGGAGTCTTAGTAAAAAAAAAAAAAAAACAGATTTTAATTGCTAAACCATGACATAGGAAAAATGTCAATTTTGTGATTTTGGAATAAATGGAGTAAAGTAAAGGTGAATAATGATGAGAGAGACATATCCTAACCTACCCAACCCCTTTCCCTAACTTTACACACCCCGTCACTCACACATCCACTTGAAATCTCACACCCCCATGGGGATTTGCGCCCCCTCTCTTGGAAAAAGTGGAAACATGTTGCAAAAAGTGGAAACTCGCTTTAAGGCAAGTCGTGGGCCCCTCCCTCATGAGGTGCGTGTAATGTCCCCCAACTCTTGATAATGAGGTTTGGGAAGACTTAGTGGTTTAGGCATCCCCACTAGACCATAGTCTGACACAAAGGGGAAACGTCAACCAAACTAATGTTATATTTTTAAGTTGATTTAGGGAAAAGGTAAAAAGAGTTAAAAAGTTAACTCAATGAAGGAATAGAAGTGTTGGAGTTTGAGTTAGTATTTAACCCTAGGGGTTAACTTAACTCAACAGAGAAACAAAAAAAAGTATAAAGAGAAGGCTAGGGTGCACCTCTCATTTCATCTTGGATATTTTGGTATTTGATTGTTGATGCTCTTGAGAATACAGTTTTGAGGGTTTTGATATTTCAAACCCTAGAGAACAACTCAGTGGTGAAAGATTCCACTCACTTTGTTCCAAGCTTGGTCTCAAGGATGAAACACTCCACCCACACCATTCTACACTCATCATCTATTCAAGAAGATCAACAGGGTCATACCAATTAGGGTTTTCCAACAGGGGCGCACCATTTGTTGAAGAAGAGTTCAATCTAGCCTATTGAAGAAGCTTTGGGTGATTTCATCATTAGGGTTTTGCTTGCATACCCTTGTTCATTAGTTTGGAGGCTTCTTTGAGGAGTTATCATGTCCCTATCATTTTCTATAGGTTGGGACGGTTTTGGGAGATAGAGGATGATTTGGTGATTCAATGATTTTCAGATCTAGGAGGCTATAGGCCAGATCTGAACTTGAAACATCTCTCAGGGGTTTGTGATTGCTCAATCTATCATCCTAGAGAGTTTAGTGGATTAAGAGCCCTTATTCAGCTAGGCCGAATTATTGGTCATATTTAGGGTTTCAGGAGGGTCGTACCAGTTTGGGGTTTCTGCAGTTTGAGGAGGAGGCTTCAGTGTTTGGGTTCCATACTTTAGGATTAGGCTATCATTGCCCTGATCTATCACTGGGAGGATTCTAGCAAAATTTGGGGGTCTTTGCCGTCAGGAGGGCCGAACCATTGGTCTCCATTGTCTTCAGCAGGTCGTACCAACAGCTTGAGGGTTAGGCTAAACCCTACGTTTTGTATTGGAGCGTTCATCTTCTATTGCAGCCTTTGGGAGGCTTACTTTGTATCTCCGGGGCAATTTTGTATGTTGCTTGTTATCGCAGAGTTTGTAGGGTAGGTTTAAGTAGCTTGAAGGCAAGGCTCAAACTGGCGTAACAGGGGCTTCCCCACCCACTGTCACCTCGATGGGGAGCTCTTTCTATTTAGGGTGGCTAATCCCAAGGGAGACGTCCCTAGTAATCTGGGGTTCTGAAGGAAAAGGATCAAGGGTTAAAGGCTCAAAGGTTATGGTAAGCTTTCCCTTCACAGATTACTGCCAAATGGATAGTCAAAGAGAAGATATCCCACTGAAAGGGCACCTGTTTGCGAGACAAGGCAATGATAAACTAAAATATGCCACAGTGGTTAGTACTTCAAAATATTAATGGCTATCTTTAATACATATGAGCAAAATAAATGTAATCATTGACGAAGTCAATGATTGCAAATAAAGACAAAAGGCTTATAATACTTCTTCAATAAATACAAAATGAAACTTGCATTAAATGTATAAAATCAATCCTTATCATATCACAATGCAATAAATGTGCTCATACATAAATATTGTTGCTGCGTCACTATACTAGGGGGGTGACGTCAGCTTAGTTTCTAGATTAGTTTTGGTAGACAATGAGAAGGATGTTTTGCAAGTTAAGCCTATGAAGATGATCAACAACTCAAAGCCTATCAAAGGGTGACAATATCACAACGTTTTAAGCCAAACAAGAGTTCAAACAGGTATGACGTCACCTTAGGGTTAGGGTTAGGTTAGCTAGACAACAAAGTGAACGTTT